>JAOVYU010059397.1:0-10111 GCA_025674565.1 Synodontis membranacea
TATATAATTGTTATTATTATTATTATTTGTTATTTACTTGTAAGCTAATTTATACAAAGTTACCCATCAGGCAAGATTGTGGACATCCATAAGGTGGAGCCACTGCTCTCCCGCACCGAGAACATGTGGCTGATAAGCAGCACTTGCCACTTCTTCCCCTCCACCACAAGGGACATTATAGACCTGGACTCAGAGTTAATGCCATTATAGTGCTGGACTTTGCCTAATGTGTATGTAAAACTAAAGAAAGAGAGAAGTGAAGCCTACATAAAGATTTAGTCCCCTTTGCTGTAATATAAACCTTCACTCTTCTGGGAGGGCTTTCCACTAGATTTGCTTTCAATTTTGTAGCAACAGTTTGTGGAAGGCCCAAGTATGGGCATGATGGTCAGGTATGGTGTAACACCGATGACCATCAAAATACCGCAGTTTCATTAGAAATAAAACCCAGTTATAATAAAATTGATTTGTTTATTTTACACACAACGACAGCATGGGTATTCAGCAGTCTTAGTCTAAACAACAGTTGTACACAGCCGGCTTATATACTGATGTTATGCTAGATAGATCATTATACACAAGGCTAAGATAAAGAAAAACATGAGCAAGGACAAAAACATCACAATTCAAGAAACAGATATGTGTACTTTAGGAGTGAGAAAAGGAAAAATACATACGTCATTAGTCTTATAAGTGAACTAAGACCCTCATTGATCTTAATGATTAAATCAGAAAACAGAAACTAAATCCATCAGGTGTAAATAAAGTTTTGAAGGTATCTTGTTGAGCAACATTTTTTTTCTAACCTGGAAGTGAGCCACTTCTGCCCATGTCCTGTGCTGCGTGACAAGCAGAAGGTAATTGCATGGTGTTGCTTGGTAAATACCAATGTTCAATGTTGTTTTCATAAACTAGAGGCAGCTGGAAACTTTAGATGAAAAGATAGTAGAAGTAAAAGATAAAGTAGAAGTAAAGGATAAAAAATATATAATTTCATTAAAAATGACAGTAAATAAATGTTGAATCTACCCTCCTAGCTACCCTTGAAGATACACATCCATGCCATTCAAAATCATAAAGAAATTAGTCTGATACGATGAAAAATTCTTCTGAGCAGAAATACAAGAGCATCCTGTAATATTTATTACGTTAACGTTTCTGCCTCTGCCACAGTCTCTAACGTACTCTTTAATGATCAAAATCTATTTTCCGGTTTCTATAAAGCTGATTTGTCTTTAAAATGTCTATCATCAAAAGTGTTATACAAATAAAACTGAATTGAAAAATTAAGCTTTTACATGCAACAACTACATTACAGAATGCAGAGGTTTCACAGCTCGGCCACGTTGATTAAAATTTAGAGGTTATAGGCCACCAATGTGTTTCCTGTGAAAGATGTTTCCATCTGGATGCACCCTCCAGGTCACTGTTGTCCTCCTTGATAGACCATGTACCTTCAGTTTCTGCACAACCTGAAGAACAGAATCAGGTTTTTATTGCTGAGTAATAAATAAAATTAACATCCTGGTTAATTTTCCTTTTATATCACAGTGATATTGAATTTTCATTTCTGTTTGGTCAGAAGGAGTTAATTAATTTAACAGCAGTTATGACCATAGCTCTTACTGTAATTCAAATCGCAGATTTATGCTTGTTCTAATACGTTACTATTAGACACAGCTAATTCACAGGGACTTATATGGTGGAGGTGCTATATAATCTATGACTTATAATACATGTGTTATTATTTATTTGAAGAATAAATGATTTGCAAGAAGACAGTTATTTAACGTTTCTGAAAGGAGTCTCCAGTGTATCAGTAAATTCTTCTCATTGGGAAAGTCTTCCTGAGAGGTATTTTTGTGTAGGTTTCTTAGGTTTTTGTATTTTTTATTTATTTATTTTTTGTAGTTGCTTTAGAAATAGAGAGATTCAATTAAATTTTATTTGTATAGCGCGTTTAACAATGGGCATTGTCTCAAAGCAGCTTTACAGAAATATATAAATTCTGCTTATATGTAAATTCTGCTTATAACTGTAGAACTGAGATGAACTGTGTCTTTTAAAAGAAAGTGCTAGTATGTAAATGATAAAAGAATCTAACTTGTAGTCAGTTCTCCTTATGATTTTATGGTGCAATGCCTTCCACAATTATTGGAACGAAATAAAGATTAGTACAGCTGATTAGAAAAAAATAAATCCACCTTTTGGTGAAGTAGCTTTATCTCACACTGAAAAAATGAGAAAAATCCAACCTTTAATTGGTTGTTTGGTTGAGTAATGTCTTCATGTGTGGCATGCTGCAGCAGGTTCCCATACTGCGGTAAGTCCTAGCTCCATTTCTGATACATCTGGGATAATTGCATGCTATCTTACTGGTATGGTCAGGCATTATAGTATTTGTGCTTAATCTAACCTGCATGCTTGATTTCTTTTGTTCTATGAGTTGTATAACAAAAACTTGTTTAGCCCCACTTTTTATTTGGAGTCATGTCTCCTGTATCTTTCCTTTGGCATGTTTATTTGAACTTGTGTGCCCTTGCTTGGTATTAATTTTTAGATCCACATAATTATTTCCTGGGGGTACAAGTCGCCTAGGTGGCATAGTCGAAGCTATAACTGTATACTTTAACTCAAAAGTCAAAACTATAACTTTTCTATTCTTATTTTCATCCCTCTGCCATGCCACACCAACCTGCCCAAACATATATTATGCCTTACTTATGGTATTTTATGGTCTTCTGAAATAGCAATCTTATAATTCCATGTAGCCTTCGGTTTTTTCTGTCTCAATAAGTTAAAGACTGAGGATTTTTTATTTTATTTTTTGCTTTGTTTTATTGCAAACAGAATATTTTCTTAACTCAGTGTTGACCTTAATCTGTTTCTTGGCTTATAGATTTGCCAAAGACATTTGTGATAAACTACACCAGCAAACTTTAGTTTAGCAAACTTTAGTTTACTTACCTGCTGTAAAATGGCAGACTGAACAGCAGGATCAAACACACTCTCATCTCCTTGAATCTGCAGTTTTACTACTTGATACCGCACTGTGTGTACTGTAGATGAGACATCATGCAGCAAAAAGACAAAACATAGCGTAATAAATTCTGGCTCTCACAAACAACTTATGGTAGTAACCATTAAAATTCAAAAGACTCACGTGTGTGACAGAAGAAATTGAATAGGCTGTTGCATTGCCTATCCACTAACATGGTGTTATTAACTGAAGCACAGTTGTCATCATGATCGACATTATTTGGGAAGCCAGGATTCCACAGGACTCTCATAGTTATGGTCCTATCTGACCACAGCCAGTAATCCCTAAATAGGCCGAACCAAGAAGTGCCCTGGAGTGATGCTATTTGTTCTAACTGTGTATTCTCTGTTACACTGGTTGCACTGGCCAGATCTGTGTGATATTGGCGGCAGTAAGTCTGACCTCCCCACCAGCTCATTGTGGTATCAGACACGGCAACAAATGACGCTGAGGTAGCTGTGAAAACGTAATGATATCAATATATGTTGAAAGTAAAAGACAACATTTATTTATCAAAGATCAAGTGGTGAATTATAAAATTATGCATGAAGACTGTCTGTTATTCTCTGGTGCAGTGCATAAGAATGTGTTATGAACCCTTGTAATGATATACAGCATCTCATCTTGCTGCTCACAGTCTCCTGAGTTTTAATTATTTGCACCTGTTTTGAATTTCTTTGTAATAACAGTGCAAGCATTTAAAGGACGAGTTTCTTTGTTTCTTTGCAAAGTGTTATACTTTTTCAGTCAATGGCAATTCTATGCTCATTATACATTTTTTTTTATATTTGCTTGTACAGTGGAACCTCTGGTCATGACCATGATCCGTTCCAAAACTCTGGTCGTGACCCGATTTGGTCATGACCCGAACGTAATTTCCTCATAGGATTCCATGTAAATACGATTAATCCGTTCCAGACCGTATGAACTATATGTATTTTTTTAAGCACTAAAATAGTTCATTATGCCAAGGAATGTACAGTGTAATAGTAAATAAATGTGAAAACATTGAATAACACTTAGAAAACCTTGAACAACAGAGGAGCTCGTGCAAGGCCAAGTTCACGCTAGAGCCTTATGAACCACTTCAACCATTTCAAAATTTACATTTGAAAAATCCTTAATTTATACAGTAAATAACCCTAAACAACCAAGAAAACTAAACGTGCATGACTCGAGTTCTGGTGTGAAGGAAGTGAGAAGGAAGCTGGGTGGAGAGGAGCTTACAGTTTTGAGGGATGGTCCAGCTCTGTGACGGAAGGATGGTAAAGTGTTTTCTCTCTTGTGGTTTCTTCAATTTCAGAGGTTTCCGGTGTTTTTAGCTATTTAGATGGTGGACCAGACTTCACGAAACAGCAGTCTAATGTGACTTGCCTTTTCCTGTGCATTAAAACTATTCAGAAATGGGAGACTTTGCCTGCATTTTTGTTCGCCACCAGAACATGTGGTTGTGAACTGATGCGAAACTTTGGCAAACTTTTTTATTGTAACCAAATTTGTACATGTTCAGAACCGTTCATGACCAGTGGTTCTACTGTACTTTGACCTTATCTTCTGCCTCAAAATTTGATATTCCTGTTTACCTAGTATTTGACCATTGCCTAATTTTGACCGTGCTTTTTGGATTCACATTTTGGACTTTGTTTTATGTGCCTGATTGATAAACGCATTTACATCTCTTGCCTGCCTGCTCACCTGACACGTTGCTATTATACTCGGGACCAATTACATTATGTAACCTTCTGTTTTCTAAATAGGATGAAATATAAGTATAGACAATGAAAGGCAACTGCATTTACATCCTAATGAAGGAAATCAAAATGCAGATGTTGACTTACCATCATAACATATGAATGGTTTCAAATCCATGCAGGGATAGTCGTACCAGTATCCATTTGAGTTTATTGCAACACAGGGTTCGTTCCCACCAGCATTATCAGGCTGTCCAGGGCCCCAAAAGGTTACACTGAAATTCATCGGTTGGATTTTATAGGAAAAGAACCAGTCTTTGACATTGAGGTACAGTCCGACCCAGCCAGCTGCTGTGAGACCATTGCTCAGTGCCTCATTATGCAACTGTTGCCAGTCATCATCAGTCTGCACTGTAGCCAAGTCAACATATTTGTTCCTGCAGTAAATTTGAGCATCTATCCATGTCGCTGGTGTGGTGATCAGATAATAGTCATGGCGGACATATTGCAGGATGACCGGGGCAACATCTGTTGCAATATATTATTTTAGAATGCATGCATGGACAATTGACATTTGTAAGTATATTATATAGCCTAAAGTATGTGTACACCTGACCATCAAAAACATGAAAACATGAAGTAATTGATTTCATCACCTTTCTTAAATTAGCTCAACTTTATCCCTAACTTTCAATTTTTTAGATGGTATAGAAAGCTTTAAATGTTGATTTCAAATGCTTCGGTATAGCCACTTCATTAATTAAGCACTGATAACTTGAAATCACATGTTTGCATTTCCATCGGTTTTGGGTGGTTTTCTGGTATAACAGGGAAAAACTTGTAGTCATTAGTCTCTGGTATTTAATGATAGCTGTCATCTGCAAACAAGAGGAACCAAGTACAAATTTGTTAGCTCAGTAGGACTGGGTTATGACAATTCAGAGAATGATGGTTGTGTGTGGGTTTGAAATGGATTATCAATAAGTATATATGGGTGTGATGGTCAGGTGTCCACATACTTTTGGCCATGTAGTATGTACTGCATCACAGTACTGGTTTTCATATACAGCTCTCAAGTTCTGATGGAGGAGTTGGAATTATATAGCCCTTATCTCTACAATGCAAAGGCAGCAAGTGAACATTTTGTCCTCATTTTGTCCTCAAAGTTGATGTGTTAGAAGTACAAAAAATGGGCAAACGTAAGGATTTGAGCAAATCTGACAATGGACAAATTGTGATGGCTAGATGAATGGGTCAGAGCATCTCCAAATCTTTTGTGGGGTGTTCCTGGTCTGCAGTAGTCAGCATTTATCAAAAGTGGTCCAAGGAAAGAACATTGGTGAACCGGCAGCAGGGTCATGGGCAGCCAAGGCTCACTGATGCATGTGGGGAGCAAAGGCTGGCCCATGTGGTACAATCCAACAGACAAGCTCCTGTAGCTCAAATTGCTAAAGAAGTTAATGTTGGTTCGGAAAGAAATGTGTCAGATTGCACAGTGTATTGTAGTTTGTTGCGTATGGGGCTGCATAGACACAGACCAGTCAGGGTACCTACAGTATGCTGACCCTGGCCCACTGCTGATAGCACCAACAATGGGCACATGAGCATCTGAACTGGACCAAATAACAATGGAAGAAGGTGGCCAGGTCTGATGCAACACATTTTCTTTTACATCACGTGGACGGCCAGTTGGGTGTGCATCACTTACCTGGGGAGCACATGGCACCAGGATGCACTGTGTGAAGAAGACAAGCTGTCAGAGGCAGTGTGATGCTTTGGGCAATGTTCTAATGGGAAACCTTGGGTCCTGTCATCCATGTTGATGTTACTTTGACACATACCGCCTACCTAAGCATTTTTGCAGACCATGTACACCCTTTCATGGAAACAGTATTCCCTGATGGCTCTTGCCTCTTTCAGCAGGATAATATGCCCTGCCACAAAGCAAAAATGGTTCAGGAATGGTCTGAGGAGCACAATGAGTTTAAGGTCTTGACTTGGCCTTCAAATTCCCCAGGTCTCATCCATGACCCTGTCACTGGTTCACCACTGTTCCTTCCTTGGACCGCTTTTGATACATACTGACCACTGCAGACCGGGAACAAGAGTCGAAGTTCTGGAGATGCTCTGACCCAGTCGCCTAGCCATCACAATTTGGCACTTGTCAAACTTGCTCGAATCCTTACGCTTGCCTATTTTTCTTACTTCTAACACATCAACTTTGAGGATATAATGAGGACAAAATGTTAATTTGCTGCCTAACAAATCCTTCGACCTAATATAAAAGATTATTTCTAACAAGTTATTTATTATCAGGCTTTTGGACAATAGTTATATATAAATGGCTTCTCACCAGTGAGACACAGGAGCAGAAAAAGTCTCATCATGATAGAGTTGGAAGCACTGAAATAAATAGAAAATTATGTTAAAAATAAAATGTAAATATTTCTGCAAACTCAGAAATTTCTAATATTCTAATTCATTTCTAATTTTCTAAAAAATAGAAAATCACAAACCTACAGCCCTCCGTGCCTGCTCAACTCCACCCTCATGGGCACACACTTTTTCAGCTGCGCAGGATTATTGCTAATCACACCACTGCACGAAGATTTAACATGACACTTGTATAGTTATTGTCAAGCCTCGGTTTCTGGTCCCTGCCCACGTTTCCTTGTTTTCAATATTTCATTAGCCTTTGATATACCTGTTCCTTGATGTGTTTTGACCCTTGCCTGCCCGATATTGCATTTGCCTATTGTTTGGATCGGTCTGCCTGTTTGCATATAATAAACTGTTTAACTCTCACTTTCGCCCCCTGCATCCCTGCGCATGCATCCTAAACACACTCTCACCATGCCACACATGACAACAAACACACTCTGAACTGTTTAAAAGACTCTCATATTCTTAAAGACTTTGCAAAACAGAGTTGTTATTGCCATGCCGTTTGTTGCAGTTCATGCCTTTCTGGTTTTGATTCCTGTTACGTTAGTTTTGACTCTTTGCGAACTCTCTGTGTTTTTGTCCTTTGCCTGCCTACTCTGCGCTTGCCTAATGTTTCAGATTTGTTTGCTTTGCTTAGTTTAATAAACTGTCTAAAAGTTTACATTCTGCCTGAGATCCCTGCACTTGCATCCTACACACACCCTGCATATACAGTTGTGTTCAAAATAATAGCAGTCCAACATCACTAATGGGTCCTTCCAGACATTGTTCAGAAGAGCAGTGTACTTTGATTAAAAAGTTGATTGGAGAAGGGAAAACATAAAGAAGTTCAGAAAATGACAGGCTGTTCAGCTAAAATGATCTCTAATGCTTTAAAATGGCAACCAAAACCTGAAAGGCATGGAAGAAAATGGAAAACTACCATTTGAATGTATCGAAGAATAGCCAAGATGGCAAAGACTCAGCCAATGATCAGCTCCAGGAAGATCAAAGATCTAAAGTTATCTGTGAGTACTGTGAAAATTAGGAGATGCCTATGTGAAGCCAAGCTACTGGCACGAAGCCCTCTCAAAGTCCCATTGCTGAAAAAAGAGGTTACAATTTGCCAAAGAACACATTTACTGGCCTAAGGAGAAATGGTGCAACATTTTGTGGACTGATGAAAGCAAGATTGTTCTTTTGGGGGCTAGGGGCTGCAGACAGTTTGTCAGATGTCCCCAAACAATGAATTCAAGCCACAGTACAATCAGTAGACAACAGGGTTGGGGTCAATTCAGGAATGAACTCAACAGTTCCAATTCAAAGAAGGAAATGGAATTGGAATTGGAATTCAACAACAATTACAGGAAACTGAATTGAATTGGAATTACAGGAAGTGGAATTCAATTCATTGAAATTCCACAGAACTCCTTTTATTGCTGTTTCTGAGGATTTATTTGTGATTGCATCTAGAGACATACATTTGAACTTTATTTATGATGCTTTACAAATACCAAGTAATGTATTGTAGCGTTTTACCACCGAAACACACATGCAGAGACAAGTTTAGCTTGGTTGCTGCCCAATGCAAATGGCTGGGTGAAGTTTATTCACCACACAGTTAACAGTACAGCATGGGCACATTCACCCCGAGAACCACACTCCATTCAGCCTTAGGCTGAGTAGGAGAACAGGTAGCATGGAGTTAGTAATTAGCTAAGAGCATAACCAAAACATTGAAACTTGGCTGAGGCCGCTAAACTAACACAACTTCCCCAACAGGGTGAAAACACAGACACGCCCCCTCCCCATAGAACCCCATACAAAGACACAGCAAAGCATGCTGGAACCCAAGTCAAAACCCGCCTTTGTTACAGTATGAAATATAGTTGATCAAATGCAAGTAAATAAAAATGAGAACTGTACATTATGAATTAATAATTGAATGACGGTGGTGATGTTTCATTCACTTTTTATTGCATCGAATTATCATAATTTCTTGAAATTTGGCATCATTAAGATTGCATCTCTCAGGCCTAAATATCTTACTAGCAATACTAAAAACGCGTTCTACAGGAGCAGATGAAGCAGGCACAGCAAGATATTGGCATGAAATTTGAGCCAAAAAGGGGAAACGACTCTGGTTGTCCTTCCAGTACAGGAGAAGATCAGACTCCTCATTGTGACATGGTAGGCTTAGGTAACTTGGTACCTCCTCTGATGCTGGTAACTGTGTAGATGTAGAGGGAACTTGGATGTCCATGAATGCAAAAAGTTTTGACCTCTTTTTTGGCGGAGAAGAGCAGTCTTTTGAAATTGGAACTGAAGGTGCAGAGAGTGAAATGACCTTCTTTGTTAGAATGTCTTTATTGGTTTGTCTTTCTTCACCTATGCACCAGTCAAGTTTAAACCTTGGGTCAAGGGTTGCAGCCAACTGAAAAAACTCCATATCTTCAAATTGAGACAGATGTTTCTCAACAGAGGATTTTGTAATTGTGCTCATTTTATTTGGTTTCATTGATTCTGCAGCATGACAAGGACCCTGAACACATGGAATAACATAACTTTATCAGCCTGACATTTATCAGTTGCTTCCTCAAATGTTTCCAGAGTTTCACAAAGTTCTTTGATTAGCTTTAATTCATTAACTGTAAACTGACCAGGGGCTTGCAGCTCTGACAAAACATGTGAAGGTAACATAGGAAACACCATGTTTGCAGCATAGTTGGTTACAATGACAGAGGCTTTGTTAGAAATACCGTATGTGGCAATTCATACACAAAAAGCTATCCAAATACGATCCAATTCTTTTCACTCAAACTAACAGGAAAATCTCCAAACTTACACCCTCAAAATGGGTCCTCACTGCCTTACATTTCTACTCCCAGGTTATGAACCTTCACCTTGCATGGAATTTTGGGAAATGTAGTTTAAGAAAATCTTGTTAGGGACACGC
>JAOVYU010059504.1:0-10106 GCA_025674565.1 Synodontis membranacea
ATATATATACACACACACACACACAAACACAGTGGAACCTCGGGTCACGACCATGATCCGTTCCAGAACTCTGGTTATGACCCGATTTGGTCGTGACCTGAACGTAATTTCCCCATAGGATTTCATGTAAATACGATTAATCTGTTCCAGACCGTATGAACTATATATTTTTTTTAATTATTTTTTAAGATTTTTAAGCACAAAAATAATTATACCACTATAACACTGCAGGAGCTCGTGCAAGGCCAAGTTTGCAATTGAGTCTTTTGAACCACTCACTGTAAATGCTTTTTTAATGTGTTTTAAGCACAGGGGGAAAAAAAATTACATTTGAAAAATCCTTAATTTATACAGAAAATAACCCTAAACAACCAAGAAAACTGAACTTGCATGATTTCTTCTATTTCAGGGCCTTCTGGTGTTTTTATCCATTTCGATGGTGGACCTGACCACGAAATAGTGGTCTAATGTGACTTGCCTTTTCTTGCACATTAAAACTACTCGGAAGAGCAAGATTTTACCACTGTTTTTGTTTGCCACCCGAGCGTGTAGTCATGAACCAATGCAAAATTTTGGCCAGTTTCATCTCCCAAAAGAACTCTGAAGAACATGCTAGGAGACATACTGTAAAATACACTACACCTGAATTCAGGTACTCACTCCAGCTTCCAAATTCGCTGCTCCTCCTGGTGAATAGATAAAAAGAGGGAGTAAATGAGTGCCACCGGACTGTTACAAAAATCGTAAAGCAAAAAGCTTTTGGGTAGGTACTGGTAGTAAAATGCTTTCATTAGTTGTGTATGTGAGTACATTGTATAGCAGATGTCTTTTCTGACATTTGGTTGAAGTATTTCAGTTGCATTTAAATAAACATTTCCTAATGGTGCCTTATTTGTAATTGTTATATAATCCCATATTATATCATTTTAAGAAAAAGAGTGTTAAGAAGATGGCCTGGTTTTGTGGTAATGTGCCTGTGTGCTTGCTACTAAATGAATGAATGAATGAATGAATGAATGAACAATAAATTTAAATGAAAATATTGATTATAATTTATTGTTCATTTATTTATTTATATCACTCTATAGCTAATAAAACAGCTGCTGAAAACTACTGTAGGAATACTATTTTTTAATAAATGTGTAGATAACCAGGTCTAATTACCTCTCCACAAAATTATAATCAGTGATAAATTAGTATTTGCTTATTTTACAGTGATTAGGAATTGATAAAGGAATCGATAAAGAACCAGACCGATAAGAAGAATCAATGATGGCACCGACATCAATAATTTCTTCAGCTGGAATTTTAAGCTGTTTGAGTTTGTGCACCACCCAGGGCATGCTCTATGGGAAGAAAGTTGAGTTTTAGGTCCAAATCCTTGACATCAGTGGTTTGGTCTCCCTCTGGGATGGTCAATAGTACAGCCTTACTAACCCACTTAGTCAGATGAAATCCTTCCCCTGGATCACACAGCAGTTAGGTCTCTTACAAATTAAACTTCTAAGGAATCAGAGGGAACTGACTTCAAGCAGTCGTCCATATAGTTGTGGAGAATCTTATCAACTGCCACTTGGTTAGCTGTTCCTCTTCTATCCTCAGCTATTTCCTTCACAGTGTAAGATGTGCAACTTAGGTGATGTAGCAGCAAAAATGTGAATAGCCTAAATTCCTCAATCTCCTCTGGCCACCACAAGAAATCAGTTCAACAGTATCAACAATAACAGTTGTACCTTAGACACATTGACTGCATAACCACTCTGAATGACATCATTCATTAATGCTTTATAGTCCTCCATGGAATCTTACATATGTTTTTAATTGCCTTTTCAGGCTGATGGCATGCTGTTCTGTGATACAGCAGTTGTTTGGCATCTTCATACTTTTATCTTCTGGTCTTTCAGTGGCAAGCCTTTGCAATAATGGCAATCCACCAGTTTTTCAGAAATGGCCATCAGAGTCATGAACTTGTGGTCTTCCTGTGTCATTTCCTCTTTTCCTCACAGTCATGCTCTGGGAAGTCTGTATTGTAATGTTGATGTAACAGCTCTTCTATTTCTATAACTGAAAGACTGCTGACATGTGACTTTGATTGGTTTCATTGTCCAACTGAAAACCACAACCTAAGGCATAGGGACCATCTCCTTCATGGTGTATAACCTGCCATGGCTTCATTGCTCTTGGAATATCAGTGCCTGTAGGCAGACTTCAGCTTCAGTACAAAGTAAGGAAACCTCTTACAGATTAGGCCATTTTAAAATGTTTTCCTGGTTGGGAATATTCTCCTTTGTACTGGAATGAGGCTATGGGTGAATACTCTGGGCAGGTTTATATAGGTATCCGCTTCCACACCACACTATAAGTATGTCAGGATCTTTAAAACCTTATTCGCATCAGCTGTGCTACAACCCAAGGTGTTGAAAAGAACATGTTGGCATTTTGCTCTCTTTTTGCAGTCCTTACTGAGGTGTCCTGCTGTAAGGCAACCAAAACACAGACACCTAGATTTTAAGAAATCCAATCTTTGTTTAGTAGTAGTTCTTTATACATTCTGCAAGACTGTGCTTGTTGTGGCAGTAGGCACATGGTTTCCATATCATGACAGCTGGAGTTTTCTTAACTATCACATGTTGTTCCTTTTCTTCTTGTGCAGCCATAACACCTGTAGCTGCTCCTTCTCCTCTGGCCATTTTTCTTGACTTTCCTGTTTTGTTTTGTTTTTTGCCTTTTACTTCCTTACTAACATACTCTGACATGCTTGCAAATAGTTATAGTTTTGGCCTGTTGCCAATGAACTCAACCAATTCATTGAACCTTGTATGCCCTCTCCCCATCTCTTGAATTTCAAAAGGTGTTACGTTCCTTTTCTCCCTTAATTTATAAGGAAGCTTTGACAGGGCAGTCTGCATATTAGTGGGGTAGTCCGTTTCTTCCATTAACTCGAAATCACCCATGGTGTTCATGCAGCCAGTCAGGAACAGTGCATATGTAGTAAGAACATTGCCATCCTCCTGCTTGATGACGGGACAATTCAACACCTTCTCCATGGAGGCATTTGCAATATCTACCTCATTTCCAAAGTGTTTCTGCAATCGTCTTCTGGCTTTGTTATAGCCTCTTTTAGGTGGCATATGCACACAGCAACAGTTCAACACTAGTGTATTGCTCCTATAACAAATTCTGTCTTGAAAGGTATAAACCTTGCATTCAACAGCATGTTCAAATGCGCTGATGAATCAGCTGTAGGTGAGAGGATTACCATTAAATACTGAAACTTATCTGAAACTCCACATATCAGTTCATTCCTTCCTCCTCATAGGTGTCTAACACCTTCAGTTTTGCAGTGGATTCTGCAAGTGCTACTTCCACTTTCAACCTTTCTCTTTAATCTTAGCCTCCTAGAGATCAAAAGCTTGCCTTTGTTCCAATGCAGCTGCTCAAACAATGAGTGCTGCACATTCTGCTTCCTTACGTGCACTGTGGATATTGAAGATCTTGATCTGGCTGTAACAGTAATCTGTAAAAGTAACAGACCCTTGTTCAATTTCAGGTCTTCCAACATAATTGGAAAACACTATCACAGACCTTGGAATCCTCTCCTTTCTTTCAGGCTGGCAACTGACAAATTCTGGTAGCATTTTCAACATAATCCTTCACTGAGGTTAATTTATTAGTTAACCATTGCTGATCTAATTTTCTTCTCCATCCCTCAGAGGTATTATGGAATCATTGAGTTCTACTAATTGGCTATAAACATTGCATATGTCACTCTGCAAAGGTACACTCTGGTACACTGTAGAGATTGACATCATTTCCCATAAACTCATCTATTTCTTTCATTTTAGTAGTGAGATGGATGAATTTCCCTTTCCTAGTTCCAATAATCCTGTGCAGTTTTTCTATGCCTTTTCATTGGGCTTTGGTGCACTCTTGTGGTCAGACTCTGTGGGTGTCGTTTCATTTCTGGAACTTTGTCTGAATCTTCATTAATCAATGAACAATTCTGTAGGTAATGTCCCAAAAGTTTTGTTTTTTTTGACAGCAAATGCTAATGTCCTAATATTCCTTAAAGTGAAGAGATCATCAAAGGTTGTTTCAAACTTCAATATTTTAACCAGACACCATGATCTATACTAGCTATCACACATATTCAGCTTTAGTTAACCCTTTAAACTTCTTTGCAGACCTTGGATTCAGTTGTAGTATTTCTAGTTATCCTACCCACGCTCCTTCACGGGTTTACTGCATGTTTCCAGTGAGCACAGTTTTCTGACTTCTTTGTAAGTGACACTCATTCTAAGTTTATGACTACTGGAGCAGGTGTCTAGTAACAAGCATGACAAAGGGTCCCCAAACCAACCCAAAAAGAAAGAATGTTCTGTAAAACATTTAATACTAAAATATTTCAACATACAAACTAAAACAAATACAACGTCTTGCAGTATGCCGCTTAGTTACTATTACACCTGACCGTCTCATAGGGAGCACTGCACATGCGCATGCATCATATGATTTACATTCCATAACAAATCAAATTATATCTAATTAACAATGTAATAATTCATGCATCAAATTATTTTTTCAAATGGGCTTTTACAGTTCCTGTCTGGGATCAGATAAAGACCTATTGTCACTTGACCATCTAATTAACTACATGATTTAATTTATTGTAATTCTTGTGAAAACATAATAGTGCCAGTCCTCAATGTGTTAAATTACTTGAATAAAAACATTTTGCAAACCCCAAAATTAAAACAAATAAGAATGTTTTAATTTTTGTACATTGCATCTAAGTGGGATAGTATATTTCAACAACAACAACAGGAAAAAAAGAAAAAAAAATCCAGCATTCCAAATTCAATAACCAAATATTCACCTTTCTAAAATACAGTTCCAAACTATTAAGTTGTTAATATACCATGTTCATTATCAGCAGGTAATATTCAACCAACAATTTTTCGAGCTCACAAATTCAAGATACCAAAATTCAGGTCTAAAAATTTGGATCTAAAATTTCAGTTCATCACATCCGGGTATTCAGGAAGAGCAGGGGATTGCCAATACACATTGTAACCAAGTTGGAACTGGTCTGATCCACACTCCAGAACAGTTGATGGCAGTAATGGACCAATAAAGTGGATACCAACTGCCATAAAACACAAAGAAGAACACACAAAACATGTTCATGTGTTTTGGGTTTTAGTCAAACCTGTGCCAATCATTCGTGCTGCTTTAGTTTTAAAGATAAAAAACTTTGTTTACAAGGTGTGACTTCACCATGAATTCCAGTTACCATATTCCAGTTTCATCAAAAATAGTCTAAATAATTTGTGCTGAGTTTTTGCTGTATTGTGCGGCAAAATTTTTCATTTGTGTTGCTTTGGTTCTTGAGATATTTATATTTATTTACAGTGATTTCATAAACAATATGAAGGTGACACTCTATGTGTTTCTGATTTCAACCAAGCCAGGCTGGATAGCTGGGGCATTGTTTGTGCTAGCATGTGGCTTATAATTGTTGTTTATGCTGCTGTCATAGACTGGTTTGGATGAAACTGGAAACACATGGGGTGCCTAGGGCTCCTACCTAGAAGATCGGTCATTTCAGGTGACATGGAAGGGATCAGCATCTGCTCCACATAGACTCTCCACTGGCATCCCTCAACGCTTGGTGCTTGGTCCTCTTTTCTCTCTCTATACTAAATACACACACACACACACACACACACACACACACTACTGGTCAAAAGTTTTAGAACACCCCTATTTTTTTAGTACAACTTTACTACAGATTTTTATTTTATGACTTCTATATGATTGAGTCAGAGCAAAAACATTTTACATTAGTTTTCAAAACATAATAAAGGCTCCTGGGTTTTGCTGTAAAAATAAGAACGTGAAAGAATAAGATCTTGCTGAACATGCCCAATAAATCTTACCAGCAATTTTCTTCATAAAACAAATTGTACCTTTGACTACTATAGTTTTAATGAAATTGCATGTTTGTACATTACAGTAAAACATGGAACATGTCAGTATTGGGTGTGACAACCCTTAGCTTTAAAAAATAGTGGACCCAGGTACAATGTGTGTGTTTTTTTAAGGTCATAGTTTTCAAACTTTAATGACATACAAAAATTTTTCTCTAATGTTTAATTAAGTGCTGGAAAACATATACAGTAATACCTCATGCATTCGCGTTTCCGTATTAGTGGCTTTGCAGATTCGCAAATTTTTCTGTGGAACCTAACTAATTTACATTTACTTTTTTTTTCACACATCTTCGAAATCCTCAAAAAGCCTGGCATTAAACAATAACTGTCACACACTGCCCATGTCACTGCACGCCGACCTGGAAGTAGACTCTTGAATTTCTTCACCTAAAACTAAAGCTGCCTGTTAGTTCTCCCTGTCAGTAGAGGGCAGTAAAACATAAAACTAAGGCTGCCTGTTAGTTCTCCCTGTCACTAGAGGGCAGTAAACTCCTTGACTGCTATAAAGACGAAGAAAGAGAGAGACTCGGAGCTGTAGAAGAAGAATATCGTGCATGTCATTTTTCAATTCCTGTAAGAATAAAATTGTTTTTTTTTTCTGTTTTTTAGCTTTGTGTTCAACTAAATAAGTAAATTGAGACTAGATTTTCATTATATTTCAATTAATATACTGTAGCGTTTTACTGCCGGAATGATCTTGGAGATACAAGTTAGCTTGATTGCTGCCCAATGCGAATGGCTGGGAGAAGTTTATTTCACCACACAGTCAACAGTACAGCATGGGAAGCACTTTCACCCCGAGAACCACACACAATTCAACACAAGATCCACGGGAGTGCGCAGCTCGCGACTGAACATTAAATCAGTTGGTGTTAACTGTGTAAACTCCTGCACCGCCGTACGGTATGCCCAGAGCACGAGAGGTAAATGTTCGTCCCAGTCCTTTTGCCGATCGCTAGTAAGCAACGCGAGTTGTGTGGTGAGAGTCCGATTAAAGCGTTCCACTAGACCGTCACTTTGAGGATGGAGGGGTGTGGTGTGGGTCTTTTTCACCCCCAGGCACTCACACACCACCACAAACACCTCCGCCTCGAAATTACGCCCCTGATCACTGTGTAACTCCTCCGGAGCGCCGAATCGGCTGAAAACTTAATCCACCAGCACTCTAGCCATGGTGGAAGTGCTCTGGTCAGGCACCGCGAAAGCTTCCGGCCATTTCGTGAAATAGTTCATAGCCACTAACACAAAGTTTACCCCGATCGGAAACAGGAAACAGTCTGAGAATGTCCACGCCAATACGCTCCATAGGCGCCCCCACCCAAAAGTCCTGCAATGGCGCCCGCGAGCGCTGGGTAGGGCCCTTCTTTGCCGTGCAAAGGTCGCATCGATGAACAAAGCGTTCGCTATCGGTATGGCAGCCCGGCCAGTAGAAACGAGTGTGCAAATGCCGCAGAGTCTTACTCACCCCAAAGTGTCCCGACCCCGAATGTCCATGAACCAAACCCAGTACACATGCCCGCAAAGCCATCGGTACCAGCAGTTGTAGTAGTTCGCCCGAGCCGCACGGCCGTTCCAGGCGGCGGTAAAGTAATCCATCATGGAACAAAAGATGAGCAAACTGAGAATGCAAAGATTTAAGCTCCAGCCCCAGATGAGCAATTGCTGTATAATCCGGTCTCAAGCCTGATTTAACCCAACCCAACACCTCGTGCAGGACCGGATCGTTCTCCTGCTCGGTAATGAGCAGATCACGGTCCAGCTGAGGCACAGGCAAAGCAACTGATGACGAAGCCTTCGACGCCGCGGTCACCTGGCTGCACGCAGGCTCGTACGGCTGGTCACCGTCGGACGATCTGGAAGAGTGCTCTGGAAGGATGTTCTTTGAGGATGATTTAGGAGGATGTTCTGGTTCACAGCTGCAGGCACGCTTTTCGACCCGCTCGCAGTACCGACAGCTCGCTTCACTGCACGGCCTGTGGGACAAAGCGTCGGCATTCCTGTGTAACTTTCCCGCTTGGTGCTGGATGGTAAAACTGTAGTCCTGTAATTGCTTGAGCCAACATGCTAACTGTCCCTCGGGCTCTTTAAAACTAAGCAGCTACACCAGTGAAGCGTGATCGGTCCGCAACAAGAAAGTCTGTCCATACAAATACGCCCGGAAGTGTTTCAAAGCCTCTACGACCGCCAGCAGTTCACGCCGCGTGATGCAGTAATTTCTTTCTGGTCCAGACAAAGCGCGGTTGAAATAAGCAATAACGTGCTCTTTGTTATCAGAAACCTGAGACAGTACAGCCCCCAGTCCTACATCACTTGCATCCGTGTCCAGAATAAATGTGCGTGACGCATCAGGATAATCCAGAATCGGAGATGTAACTAAAGCTTCACGTAACTGAGCAAAAGCGCGTGCATGTACAATGTCACAGTGAAACGGTTTGTTCTTTTTCGTTAGTTCATGCAACGGGCTTGCAATCGTGGCAAAGTCTTTTATGAAACGGCGGTAGTAAGAGGCTAGTCTGAGAAAAGCTGGCACTTTTGGGGTTAATCCGCAAATTCGCCCACCGGATTGCCAGAAATACTTCTATTAGGTTAGCAAGCGCACCCTCAAAGTCTTTCCCGTGCACCAGTAAATTGTCCAGGTAAACCACGCAATGGTTACAGGGAATATCTGCGAGTACTTTGTCCATCAGCCGTTCGAAAGTGGCTGGAGCGTTACATAGTCCGAAAGGCATTCGCTAAACTTGCCATAGTCCTTGTCCGATCGAAAACGCAGTTTTGGGCCGTGCTTCCGGAGCAAGCTCTACCTGCCAGTAGCCACTCCGTAAGTCTAATGAGCTAAACCAAGCTGAGCCCGCAACATGTTCCAAAGCATCATCGATCCGAGGCAAAGGATAAGAGTCTTTGCGCGTTACCTCGTTTAAACACCGGTAATCCACGCAGAACCGCCATGAATCGTCCTTCTTTCTCACTAACATGACAAGTGAGGACCACGGTCTGTCCACAGGCTCGGTGACGCCCGTCTCGGCCATTTCTCTTAGTTTTTAGTAAGTAACAAAGACGGTTGCGGGAGGCAGCTTCCCTTCAGCGCCTCCCGGAGTTAGTTTAACGGCTGCTGGGGTACGGCGTCCTCTGGCTTGACGCCGCGGAGCCTCGGATGCTTACTCGTTGCCCAACCGCGGCGGGTAGCCCTGCCCTCGGTTACGATCACCTACTGAGCGCCACTGAGTTGCTAGTGCACGCTCAGTTCTCTCGCCGAGCTGTTCCGCCATGATGGGTTCAGCGCGCTCCACCTCTCGCAGTGCCTCGGTGAGTGAAGGTGGTGCGGCTAACCTGGTGTGCTTGCGGAGGCATGGCGGCCGGAGCCTGCGGAGGAATGCATGGCGAGCTAGCTCTTCTTGCACAGCGTCCTCGAATTTTTCGCCCATGGCGAACGCGCCCAGCTTCTCGTCAGCGCGCCGCACACGGACCGCCAGCTCCTCGCACGCCGCTTCTTTTCGGTCGCCAGCACCGAACCGGAAGTGGATTGCCTCTTGTAGTTTCGCCCAGTCTTTCCGCTCACCAGCCCTCAGGTCTTCCAGCACACGGAGCGCTTCGCCTTCTAGCGAGAGTGCTACTCTGACGGCGGTTTCCGCAGGGGACCACCCCGAGACGGCGGCGGCTAGCTCCACCTGTGTGAGGTATGCGTTGGGTGTGACGGCGCCATCATAGGAGGGCAGGCACAGCTCACCTTGCCAGCTGTCTGCGCGCGGAGCTATTGTTTGCTCCGGCGGTGGAACTTTCGGCGAGTCCGCTCCAGAATCCAGTGCCGGGCCTTGCGACGAGTCTGCGTCGGGCTCCGCTCCGAGGTCCAGCGCTGGGACTTGCATGGCGCTCTTCCGCCTCACTTGCTCTGCTGCTCTGCTCACGCTGGCTCCATCAGGCAGATGCTCTTTCTTCTTCTGAAGTCGCTCTGCTACCTGACGACCCTCTTGGATCTTGGACGGTGCCCTCGAACTAGTTGATCTCCATCCCACTTCTGACACCAGTGTAGCGTTTTACTACCGGAATGATCTTGGAGATACGAGTTAGCTTGATTGCTGCCCAATGCAAATGGCTGGGAGAAGTTTATTTCACCAC
>JAOVYU010059612.1:0-10103 GCA_025674565.1 Synodontis membranacea
CTGGAAAATTTGCCAAAGTTTTTTTTTTTTTTTTTTTTTTTTTTTTGCAGCAAAACCCAGGAGCCTTCATTATTTTTATTTTTGTCTGAAAAGTGGTGTCTGTAATATGTTGCCTTCTTTATTGACATACAAATATTTTTTATCAAATATATTATTATTAAAATTATTATTATTATTATTATTATTATTATTATTATTACTATTATTTGATAACAATATTATTATTATTATTATTATTATTATTATTATCAATAATAATAATAATAATATATTTTTTTAAAGTCAAGTTTGGAACTTGGAATTACATTGGAAATTTGTACAAAAAATTTTACACTTAAATTAAAAAATTAAATGGTGCCTGTATGTACAACACTGTTCATTCATTTGCTGTAACTTTCATAGTAAATGCTCATTTACAAGGACTGAATGTTTCATTAAACAGATTTTAAACTGCATATAACTGTAATGGTGAGGTTACAGATTTTCTGACGAAATTCAACAATATTAGTAGATAGGTTTTTTTTGCCCCAAGGATGAAAATTTGTACTGATTTAAAATATATAGTGCCAAACATTCTTTAGAGCAAAAATTTGTCATTACAGTGATATTTTTAAAAGAAAGGTTTTGCATCATGTCATGAAGACAATGGCAATAATTCTAGTGTTGGTAGTAAAGTTTATAGAAGGAGTTCTTCTTATTCTTTGAATCACTTTATGCTGTTATGGGAAAATAATAAAAACTATCATCTTCACATCACACTACAATATCATTAACTGTTTTGCTATAATGCCAAGCTCTATTGTGTTTTATTCTTTACTTTTTTTTTCATTTCTAGTGTTAAAAACATTCAAACTACATTTTTTTCCCTCAAATATTCACATTTTTCACTCCTGTTTAAAACAGATATAATACTGCATTTTTTTTCTTACCTAAAAATAGGATCCAAACTCCAAAGTGAAAAAGTGTTGACATTTTTCTTTCGCTTTGCAGCTGCAAGAATTGTGTTTTTCCCCCTTAGTTTTATGTGTCCAGGAGGTTTTTGCATGTGAAGTCGTGCAGCCTCCTCCCACTTGCGATGTCACTTTGTGCTTAGTAAGTCACTTGCAGCTGAGGTATCTGTGTCTTTAAACCCACAAATGCTGAGTTTTCACAATGTTACTGATGACTAGTGCACTGTGTCTACACTGTGACTACAGTCAACGACAGCAATATTGGCCCCTTAAACACATTAAAACACAATAGCTTTCTCAAAAATACAGTAGAAAGCTTTTTTTCAGTTTCACAATGATCTGCAGTCTTAAAGTTTAAGTTTTTATGACCTGCAACAGTTCTGTGTACACAATATTTGGCACCCTGTAAACATGTGTTTATACATCTTAATAAGATCTTTTGTGGTCTCGGTAATAGTAAAAGAATTGCAGCTTAATACAACAGTTATGGAAAACAGGTTTCAGTTCTTAGTTATTTCACTAAACCTGAAGTAATATGAAAACATTGAGGATTTAAAAAAAAATTCCAAAATGGTTTACTTCTTGTCTGGTGGAATCACTCAGACCAATGTTAAAAATTTCCAAAGTGATGACAGTCATGATCATGTCAATTATAATGAACGTCAAATCAACTGTGTCCTGATCACAATGACCCTTGCATCGGGTTTAGATTTGCATCCCAAGTTTCAAGGAAATCCTTCCAGATGTTCAAAAGGGTTGGTAAAAATTATTTGAAAAATACAAATACAGGTGAAACTCGAAAAATTAGAATATCATGCAAAACTTCATTTATGTAAGTAATTCAACTTAAAAGGTGAAGCTAATATAAGATATAGACTCATTACATGCAAAGCAAAATATTTCTAGCCTTTATTTGTTATAATTTTGATGATTATGGCTTACAGTTTATGAAAACCTCAAATTCAAAAGCTCAGTAAATTAGAATATTACATGAAATCAATAAAAAAAGGATTTTAAATAGAGAAATGTCGGACCTCTGAAAAGCACAATCATGCATATGTACTCAGTACTTGGTTTGGGCCCCTTTTGCATGAATTACTGCCTCGATGAATATCAGCCTGTGGCACTGCTGAGGTGTTGTGGAAGACCAGGATGCTTCAATAGCGGCCTTCTGCATTGTTCGGTCTCATGTCTCTCATCTTTCTCTTGGCAATGCCCCGTAGATTCTCTATGGGGTTCAGGTCAGGCGAGTTAGCTGGCCAATCAAGCACAGCAATCCCATGGTCATTGAACCAGGTTTTGGTACTTTGGCCAGTATGGGCAGTCCGGCTGGAAAATGAAGTCAGCATCTCCATAAAGCTTGTCTGAGGAAGGAAGCATGAAGTACTCTAAAATGTCCTGGTAGACAGCCACGTTGACTCTGGACTTAATAAAGCACAATGGACCAACACCATGGGTCTCATTTATAACCGTTGCGTACGCACAAAACAGGCCCTAAAAGGTGCGTATGCCTCTTTCTACGCAAACGTTGTGATCTATAGAAACAAACTTGGCAGCAGAATGTGCGTAAATGTACGCAAACTCTGATCCATGCGTACGAACATTTTGGAGGAAAAATGCGACCGCGGATGAAGTGTCATCAGTACCTTGTGCTAGTGATTCATACACCGTACATTTAATTTCACTTATTTCACAAGTCACATGTCACATATTTATAACAATGAATAAATATATGTAAAATATATAATCTGACTCAAATCTTAACTTAATCTACACTTTTAATCTATGCGCCGCAGCTGTTGAAATGTGAATGAATAAGTGGTGGTCATGATTATCAGGATCATTTGGACACGGTGTGAAACAACAAACCAGTCTCACGGCATTTCGTGATATAGTCACGAAATTAAACAATTAGTCTGATTGCTGAAAACACATAAATACTGTGATCACATTCATACATAACGTAACATAACAGATAACGGAGACTATGCCAATGGCAGAGTTAGAAGAGAACGAGTGTTCAGGGACCATGAAGATTTTTGGGCTATGATGATGACTGGCTCATAAGATGATGTAATTTATAGATGTGTGCTTTTGGAGCGATGTGCTGAACTGGGTCCGATGTTAGAGAGACCAACCCGACAGAACCGCGCAATCCCGGTACAGATACAGGTACTGACGACCCTGGGGTTCCTTACACCTGCCTGATACCAGGGGGGAATTTACGGATTCCACCAAATATTTACGAATTTCACATATCTGCACTGGGGTCTGGAACCTAACCCCGCGAATTCATGAGGTATTACTGTAGAATAAATTCAACAACTGTAGAATTCCATAATTTATCAAGAATTACTCAACGAAGTAAAGTTTAGTAAAGAAAAACCACTGAATCAGAAGGCGTGTCCAGACATTTGCCTGGTACTACACACACACTCACACGGTGCCCTTCACAATTA
Organism: Synodontis membranacea; assembly: GCA_025674565.1. NCBI lineage: Eukaryota > Metazoa > Chordata > Actinopteri > Siluriformes > Mochokidae > Synodontis > Synodontis membranacea. Next base: position 3,410 of record JAOVYU010059612.1, read on the forward strand.
TTGGCACCCTTTGTAAAGATTACTAAAAAGGGTAAAACACAAAAAAATAAGATTCATCCTACACTAAAAAAAATTGAAAAAAATCCAGCTTTCAATGACATACATTTATTCAGAGAAAAAGAAAGTAGACAAATAATCAAGAAATTATTTTCAATTGAACATTTAATATTTTGTACAAGCTCCCTTTGACAATAAAACAACACTGCATTTTCTTTCATAGCACACAGCAGGGAATCCGAGACCATTCCTCTTTACAGAAAATCTAAATTAATATTAAATAATTTATATAAAACTCATGATGAAGGTATGTCTATGTCTTTCTAAAACAGAATTTAACAGTCTATGGTGAGGAAACTGTGCATATAATAAGTTCTTTTGGTGGAAAGCTATGGGGGAAAAAACAAAACAAAAAATACTTTTTATTGCACTAATAAATTAGCAGGATATGATAGGCTCATTGGATGAATAGATAAGAAATGAGGGCATTTACAATATATAGATTTTGCCTCGGATAGCACTGTTAACTAAAATTAATAAATATACAATATATTTTTCTTTTTTATCATTATAAATGATATTGTGTCTGGTATACAAAAGAATGGGTGTGGCTTCTATTTTCAATTTCATTTTAGTGGTAAAATGTTATCATTTATCTGAGCAAGTTACTGTTTATAATACGTTAGTCATATATCAATATAAAGGATGGAGTTGAGAGATTCATATATTTATTTCAGAAATATACATTTTTATTTACAAAACCTCAAAAAAAAACTGTATACAAACCATTTAAATCCAGCTCTTATAGCTAATAATAATAATTTATTCACATTTATTCATACAGTAATCTATTTATATGAAAATCTTTTCGTGTTTGAAATGGAAAATGACGTATGACCACAGACCATAGGACCGGAAGCTGCATAACTCACGCTTAGCCTAGCTACAGTAAAAGCCGCTAACACAGCCCGGGCCGGTCTGTCATTAACTTTGACATAATTAGCATTAGCATTAGCATTGGCATTAGCGTTAACATTAGCCTGAGCAGTTAATGCCGGGTCCTCACTATATCAACATCTTATAGAAACAGCTCACAAAGTCCACATAAGACTTAAAAAAACCCAATTATTTTAATTTGTATTCAAGCTTATTTGGTCTCATTACGGTTCGCTGCAGTTAGCAGTGCTAGCTAATACAGGTAGCTGGGGTTAGCTAGCAGGCTAGCTGTAGTTATGCTGTACTAGAAGATGTTAATTTTAATGTCATTTAATATCCCTAATTCTATTCTATGTATATAATTTTAATTTTAATATAATTTATTATCTCTAATTCTATTCTATGTATATAAATACTGATTTCCCCCCACCCCCCTTGCACTCAGTGAGCGAAGCAACTGGGTATTCAGCTAGTAGATTAATAGAAATATAGATTTGGGAAATCAATTCAGTTATGTAAGGAATATTCATCTAAAAATGTATAATTCTTGTAATGATGTTGCGATCAATTTTTTTTTTTTACCAATTTATTAGGAGATGTATCACCAGGCTAAGTGTTTTTTTATGAAAATTATAAGCATACTGAAAAAAACAAACAACTGAAAAAAAAAAAGTTCATAGAAAAAAAAATACAGTTCATATTTTTTGCACATGCCATGATCTTTACATTTTTCGGTGGCATCTATCGGACACATGATGACCTTAACCAGCTTTTCCTTGTATTTCTTAATAAAGTTCATGCAATAGCTTATATAACCATATTGTACTGTTACACGTACTGTGTTAAGAGCCCTGTGGATGCTGTCCTACAGGGAAAAATAAATAAATAAATCAATAAATAAAAATTAAATAAATAAATATAAAATGCTAAATTAAAAAGTCCTTATCCGGTATGGATGATAGATGAATGTTTCAGATGAATATTAATAGAAATTGGTAGAAGAATATTATATTTATATCATAGAAATTTGTTAGCAACAGGGTGAAACAAAATTAAAATCTGGCATTAACATCACATCACAGGCATTGATGTCAGAGGCTATCACATTTAAATTGCTATTCTATATTTGTATGGATAAAAAAAATTATAAAGTAATGTGACAGAACAAGGAAACAAAATATAAGAAGGCTAATACTGTAGGTGATGTGTGTATTCAGACCTTTGAGGGTTCATTTCCAATCGATTTGAAGATATGATCCAGGATTATCCTGCAGACCATACAGGAAAACATTACCTTGTCTCCTCTCTGTGTGTGAGAGAGAAATGAGACAAATTATTAAACATATTTTTCGTAAAAATCCAATAATTCATTTACCGAGTTTTTTTTTGTGTACCTGCAAATCATGCTCGTATGTTTTAACCATAAAGCTGCTGAGACTAAAGATCCACTCCTTACACTGCGCAGCTCCTACTGAGAAACATTTCCAATAGATAGATAGATAGATAGATAGATAGATAGATAGATAATTAAATAAAACCAAAAATAATTTCAATCATTAATCATTAATCATTAAGATGGTGACGTTGCCTGTGAGGAGGGATTCGTGTAACATTTAGGAAAGGAGTCTCCAGTGTCATTGCTACGTAATTTAAATTCCACACAAACAGAACATAAGATTTTCTTACAAATTTGAGCAATAATTTTCAAACAATTTGCATTTGATAGAAATATTATTTATGGGTGTCAATACTTTTGCCACACATCCTTCAGAGCAAAATGTATTATGTCATTAAAGTGAAATTTTTAAAGGAAAGGTTTTCCCTGTTTAACACAGATATATTATTCTGTTTTTTAAAATGCCTTTTTTCTCTGAATCTTACCTAAAAATAAGAGCTGAGTTGATGTTTTTCTTTCTCTTTGCAGCTGCTACAATAATTTTTTTATTTTATTTTATCCATTTTTATGTGCTCAGGAGGTTTTTACACGTGAAGTTGTGCACTTGCGAAGTCACATTGCGTTTAGTCGGTCAGTCAGAGCCCACAAATGCTGAGTTTTTACAACTTTACTGATGACTATTGCTATAATTAACCACAAAAAATACTGGCACCTCTCTTGAAAATGGCCATAAGAACACATGCCATGAGTGAAAATTCACGCTTAAACATTCTAAAATGCAATAGTTTTCTCAGACATAGAAAGCCTTTTTCAGTAGTGCAATTTTATACGAAATGCAGGATTCAAAATGATCTGCACCCTTAAAATGTATTTTTTTTGGAATCCGGGCCTGGTGTGTCTAACTGCACTGAGCCTCTTCCTGTTATACCACCGGTCAAAAGTTTTAGAACACCCCAATTTTTTCCAGTTATTTATTGCAGTTCAAGTCGTTCACATCCAATGAATAGCTTGAAATGGTACAAAGGTAAGTGGTGAATTGCCAGAGGTTAAAAAATAATGTACATTTCAGATTGATTAAAAAAAAAGGCCTTTTTCAGGGAACACAATTTTAAAGCTGTTCTGCAGCAATGGAGGTTGATCAAGCCTTGAAAGCTGGTGCTACTAATTCCAACAGGTGTTCTGACTTTTCTGGATTACTTTCAACCCCCTCTGTCTGCATAAAAGCAGTGTTGGAACACACTGTGGTACCGTACCCTCTTGAGCATCAGTTGAACAGTATTGTACCTGCAGAAAGTAGTGTGTTACTACAAAAATGGCGAGAAAAAGGCAATTAACAATGGAAGAGAGACAGACCATCATAACACTTAAAAATGCATGTCTTTCCTACAGAGAAATTGCAAAGAAAGTCAAGATGTCAGTGTTCTAAAACCTTTGACTGGTAGTGTGTGTCTAACATTGCACATCGTTCAGTCTTTCAGCTGTGCTTTTCCATAATACTGATTTTCTTTGTCCTCACAAACATTTGTTAATGAGATCATATTTACAAAAAAGTAGTGATGCATACTGTATAAAAACTAAATGCCATGAAACTGAGAAATTGTATGGTTTTAGGAAAAATATGCCCCCATTTTAAATTTGATGCCAGCAACAGATTTCAAAAATGTTGGGACAGCGACTGGAAAAGTTGGGTAATGCTAAAACATGCTAATTAGGTTAACTGGAAAGAGGTCAGTAAGATGATTGGGTATAAAAAGAGCATCCCGGAGAGACAGAGTTTCTCAGCAGTAAAGAGTTAGAGGGTTCACTATGTATGGACAAATAGTACAACAATTTAAGAATCATGTTTCCATCATGAAATGGAAATGAATTCAGGGATTTCATCATCTATGGTACATAAATATCATTAAAAGATTCAGAGACTTCAGAGGAATCTCTGTATGCAAGGGACAAGGCCGAAAACCAAGATCCTGGATGGGCGTGATCTTCAGGCCCTCACACGGTACTGCATTAAAAACACATACGTTTCTGTAGAAGAAATCACTGCATGGGCTCGGGATCACTTCTGAAAATAACTGTCTGTGAACACAGTACATCCACAAATGCAGGTTAAAACTGTACCATGCACAGAAGAAGCCGTATATAAACATGATCCAGAGACGACATCGCCTTCTCTGGGCCTGAACTCATTTAAGATGGGCTGAGGCAAAGTGGTAAACTGTCCTGTGGTCTGACCAATCAAAATTTTAAATTATTTTTGGAAATCATGGATGCTGCATCCTCTGGACTCAAGAGGAGTGGGACAATCTGGCTTGTTATGAGTGCACAGTTTAAAAGTCAGTATCCGTGATAGTATGGGGTGAATTAGTGCACATGGCATGGGTAGCTTGCACATCTGGGAAGGCAACATTAATCCTGAATGATATATACATTGTTTGAAGCATCATACTGAATGCTGCCATCCAGGCAGCGTCTTTTTCAGGGAAGACCTTGCTTATTTCAGCAAGACAATGCCAAACTGCATTCTGAACATACTACAACAGCATGGCTCTGTAGTAGAATAAACTGGGTGCTAAACTGGCCTGCCTTCAGTCCAGACCTCTCATTAAAGCATTTCGAAATGAATAATACAACAAAGGAGACTCCAAACTTTCGAGCAGCTGAAATCCTATATCAGGCAAGAATGGGACAACATTTCAAAACTCCATCAACTGGTCTATTCACGTTTCAAACATTTACAGTGTTGTTAAAAGACGTGGTGATGCAACACAGTGGTAAACATCCCCTGTCCCAATTTTTTTGAAAGGTGTTGCTGGCATCAGATACAAACTATGTGTCTTCTTATACATAAATTTCCATTTAAACTCAGGGCAAAATCCAGGACACACACCACAGGGAACACACTCAATAATTTAGCGGAAATTATTTTAAAAAATGTCTTTTTTTTTTTTATCACTGCAGTTTTATTAAATAATATAAAAAAATTACATTTTTTCTTGAAGGTGGCCAAAAAATTCTAGTATCTTTTTGGAATAAGTTAAATAAATCTAATAAAGTGAATGCATAAATATAAATAAGTGTAAATAGAACAGCATATGAAGCTTTAAACATAAACAAATTTATTACAAAGTCTGAATTTGTTCTATGGTTATCTTCTTTGTAGTTCATCAATAATGTAGCAAAAAAAAATTCCAAGCTTTCTTATTATTACGGTCACCAAAGAGTCGACTCTTTCGGCTACTGAACGACTCATTATGTTAATTTATCTGTATTTTTTTTTTTTAAATGTTATGGCTGAAACTGATTCATGAAACCTTACTCTAGAGAACACAGAGAGAGAGAGAGAGAGAGAGAGAGAGAGAGAGAGAGAGAGAGAAAGAGAGACAGGTCTCATTTGCGAATATGTAGATCTCTCTCGACTCATCTCTCTTTTGAAAAATCCAGCTCAAAGAACCGACTCATCACTAGTTATTACTCTAACCTCTTCTTCTAACCCTAACTTCTTGAATAGAACTTCTGATCTGTATTGTTCTGACCTTTGTTGCTGTTTATTGGAAATGCTTTCTGTCCCTCTATTTTTTTTAAGCTCTTCCGGATTCATGATTTTTCTGTCTGTTTTAAATAACTGTCTTTACCAATAAAAAACTTGTCTTCGTGCTTTACCTGCAGTCTGAGTCTAAGGTACAGTAGTTCCTCCTTTTCAGAGTTTTCAGTCTCCGTGTCACGTAGTAATTTTAGAAAGATGGCATTTATAATGCACCACTAGAGGTCAGATGAAGCTCACAGTGAATAAGTAGAGCTTCACCAATCTCATCATTTCATCACATATTCACATCGGTCTCTTGAACCATTTCTTTACTAATTCCAGCAAGTTTGCATCCAAAATGCTTCTGTAAACGTCACCTTATGTGCATTATTTACATCACTTTTATAGGACGTTACCAGTGTGTCACTTTATTCTGTGCTGCTCTTTTGAGTGTAAATACTCAGGTATCCTCTGCTGCTCTTTAAGGGTGCTATTTGTAAGAATTTTTAGTTTAAAATGTTCAAAAATGAACTAAAATTATCAACAGAATGAAACAAAATAACAGTTTTGATGTTTTGTCAAAGGCGTCTATATAATCTGTTGCAGAGAAATCTAGTGAAGTTACCATGCTAACCAGCTCGGCCCGAATCAGGACGGGGTCATTCTATCTTGTAACACCCCTTTGTACCTTAAGAGGCAATAGTGAGTTATTGTAGGATCTAATCCAGTGTTCGAACTATACCACGGTCTCCGGGAGAGCCGGGCGGGTAGGGGGGGGTGTGCAGTCATGGGCCGGGGTGTTAATAAGAGCGAAAGATCGCCGACGGGGGGGGGGGGGGGGG
>JAOVYU010059799.1:0-10097 GCA_025674565.1 Synodontis membranacea
AAGTGTTGGCATGTGCTCAGGGGCTCACCCTGAAATTTTCTTGTCAAGCTGTATGTGTGAACGGTGAAAAGTGAGGCAGTGAGAGACGTCTTTTGTCGTCCCATTCAAAGTCTATGGGCAGATAAACGGATGAAAACGAAGAAATCTGATTCCTGAAGAAATTTTGATATGGGTGGTGCACGGTGCAAGGCGCCTCAGTGCGCAAGATCTGCATCTCTGGACTACTGTCAAGCAATGAAATGAATGCGAGTCAATGGGAAAAAGAGCCAAGAGTGCAAATTCAGTCTTTCCCTTTGAAAATGAATGGAAGGAAAGAGGGATGAAAACGAAGAGAAAGAAAGGCATATGCAGAAACCGAGTGGTGGATCGTGATCAGGGGCTCACCCTGAAATTATTTGTTAAGCCATATGAGTGTACGGTGAAAATTGAGGCCGTAAGAGACGTCTCTTTTTTCCCATTGAAAATGAATAAGAGGAAAGATGGATGACAATGAAGAGAAAGAAAGGCGGATGCAGAAACTGAGTGGTGGATCGTGATCAGGGGCTCACCCCGAAATTATTTGTTAAGCCGTATGAGTGTACGGTGAAAATTGAGGCCGTGAGAGACGTCTCTTTTTTCCCATTGAAAATGAATGGGAGGAAAGATGGATGAAAACGAAGAGAGAGAAAAGCGGATGCAGAAACCGAGTGGTGGAATGTGATCAGGGGCTCGCCCAGAAAGGGTCTGCTAAGCTGTGCGTGTGTACGGTAAAAATTGAGGCCGTGAGAGACACAAATGCGAAAGTAAAAGCGCCCCCAGTGCAATCCAATTGCACTTGGGTGTGTTTGAGCGTAAATAACGTCGCCGCGGTAACGCGGATCCCTTATAAAAGTAATAGCACCCCATTCCCAACTAAGAACTAATTTTAGATATGAAAAATGCTTGGCCAAACGCGGCGGTTCGAGCCGCATTAATGTTCAAAAATTCCGTAAGAATATTAAACGGAGTTTTTTTTTTTTTTAAAAAAACGTGTTTTTCGTCCGTCTCTCGATCACCAAAGTGCGCATCGACACGAACAAAGTGTCCAGGCGACCGGTGTTACAGTGCCCACAAGAGAGACCAGGTTGCGTGTTTTTGCAGCCTTCAGCCGCAAAACCATGGCCGAAAAACCCGAAAAAATTGTAGAGTAATAACCGCGTTCCAAAACTCGTTTTTTGGCTTTCTTTCGGACACCGTAGGCCGCAGCGACAAGTACCATATTTCGAATCGTGTGGCTCACAGGTCTCTACGAGTCAGAGCCTGTTGCGTGGTTTCCAGGCCTGGAAACCATGCCCAAAAAACACGTTTTCTGGCATTTTTCCCGGACGCCGAAGGCCGCCGAAGGCCAGCGAAGGCAGCGCCGACACCTCCCAAGTGTCCCTTCGAGCGGCTGACAGTTCTCTGCGATTCAAATCAGGTTGCGTGGTTTCCAGGCCTTTGGCCACAAAACCCTGCCCAAAAAACCACTCTCAGAGCAATAGTAATATGGGTGGCTTCACCACCCATAATAAATAAACGGAGCAACGACGCAGCAACACGATGCAAGTGTCCAGGCGAGCAGAGGAACAGAGCCGACGAGACAGAGCAGGTTGTGTGGTTTTGCGGCCTTCGCGACATGTCCCGAGTGTCCAGTCGAGCGTCTGAAGGTCCTTTATGAGTGTGCATAGTGAGCGGGGTATTGCGGCCTTTGGCCGCAATACCACGCCTTCACAAATGACTGTAGACCAGTCCCCAAAATGCCTCCGGAAACAGTAGAGATCATACAACCCCACCAACTGGATCAAGAGTTTTGATGGATTGGGCCATGTTCTCTATCAATCTGTTGACGGGTTTCACAATCCTACCCACTCTGGTTCGGACTCTCATTTCTCTGGGACCACGAGGAGGCTTGACAACTTCAGCAGTGGAAATACAAGATTCTCTAAGGAGAACTGCCTCAGAACGTGAAATGTGTAAATCAGGACTTAGTCCTTTATCCGAGCAACCCACGCTACTGTTTTCAGTACAGTCATCCTTTGGGACCAACTACCCCTGTCCCAACGACTCAGGGACTATGTTCAGTGATTCAGCACTATCAGATATGCATGATAATGTATGTTGAGGGTTGTCACAAGCTGCAGTCCCCTCCACCCAACTGGCAACTCGCTCAGACAGGGAACATACCTCGGATTCAGTACCAGCAACACCATCCATTGAAACACTTCTACTGCTAATTGCAGATCCACCACTATCCCTGAATGTTTCATGATCCCCCAGCTCAAGTGGGAGGAAATTTGCTTGCAACAGCAAATTGCAGTGGACAATTTTCTCGTGACCTGTTTTGGTGTTACAAATGCGGTAAATGTGGCACTGGGGGTTCATCGCAACTACCCTATAAGGCGTGGACTCCCACTTGTCCACTAGTTTTCTCTTCCCATGTTCACCTTTGTTAGCCAGCAGAACCTGATCACCCAACTCAATGTTACGACCCTTCATCTTTTGGTTGTACAAATCGGTCTGACGTTGCTGACTGACATCAACGTTTTTCTGAGCGACAGAGAGTACTTCCTTCAGATCATCTCTAAACCTCTTTACTTATTTGTCATAATCAACAACGTCACTGTCTCTCTCAATGTGACTGAACATGACATCCACAGGCAGCTTTGGAACTCTACCAAACATTAAGTAAAATGGGGCATAGCCAGTGGACTCATGCGCGGTACAATTATACGCAAAGGTCAGTGTCTGAAGCAACTGCGACCACTTTTCCTTAGACCTCGGTGGGAGTGCTCTGATCACATTGCCCAAGGTTCTATTGAACCTCTCAACATTCCCATTTCCCATCAGGTGATATGCGGTTGTTCTGAATTTTTTTACTCCGGCAACCTGCAGCAACTCTCGGATCAGTTGACTCAAAGTTAGCCCCTTGATCCGAGTGGATCCTGTCAGGAAAACCGTAGTGATCAAAATAGTGATCTCACAACTGTCGCGCTACTTGATATGTTGACTGATCACAACATGGAAAAGCATGAGCCATCTGAGAAAAATGGTCGGTTACGACCAACACGTCCACTTTATGACCTTTTGAATTTTCTGCAGTCCAAAAATCGATGCACACTAGTTCCATTGAACTTGACGTCTTCACGCTCTCCAATGGTGCTCTACCTTGGGGTTCAGGCATTTTACTGACTATGCAGCGCTTGCAACATCTAACATACCTGCGAATGTCACGTTCCAACCCAACCCAAAAGAATCTTCATCTTTCTAGATGCATTGTTCAACTTTGGCCCTGGTGCCATGCTTCGTCGTGTACCCCTGTCATGACCTGTGTAATTAAGAAAGATGGGACAACATATTGTGACCACTTCTTCCCTGTCAAATTATCTTGGCTCACATGATACAGTACACCATCAAGCATCTTTAATTTGTCCCACTGTTTCAAAATTCTGAGCACCTTATGCGTCTCACCAGTATGTTCACGCCGTGAAGCTCTCTTGCCCCTAGCGACATAGAACAGAACGCTGGACAGACAGGGATCATTTTGTTGTCTGTCCCGAAGCTCCTCTAATGAGAAGACTGGCAATGGGCACTGCACCAGGAGCAACAATTGCTGGGTATCCTGGGCAATCCAAGAGATTGCTCTCGACTCAACCCCTGCTTCCCAGTCACTATGGCTCTGTAACACTGCAGACACCTTGGCACTGGAAAGTAAACAATGGTTCGACATTGTGCAAGGAGGGCATTCAATGCTCTGAACACCAGCACTTAGCCTGAATGCATACTGCACTGTCTCTTTGCCAAATTGTTCCGCTTTCTTGAGCAACACATCATACGACTCATTTAACAACCTCTGACTAACCTGATTATGGACAAAGGGCTGATGACTTAAAGCATCGGCCACCATGTTTTTCCTGCCAGGTATGTACTTGATGCTGAAACAGTAAGGTGCCAACTGGGAAACCCATCTCTGATCACACGCGTCAAGTTTAGGCTTTGTGAGGATGTAAGTCAAAAGATTGTTGTCCGTCCAAACAACAAACTCGTGGCCCTTCACCCAGTGGCTGAATTTATCGCACACGGACCACTTCAGAGCCAAGAACTCTAGGCGGTGAGCAGGGTACTTTGCCTGAGCGTGCGTAAGTGCTTTGCTGGCGAAAGCAATCGGCCGGGCTCTGGTCTCACCTTCTGTAACCTGTGACAGTACAGCACCCAACCCGTCCACAGATGCATCAGTAAATAAAAGGAACGGATGGCTGAAATCAGGATGCGCCAGTACCACAGAACTCATCACCGCAGCTTTTAACTGCTGGAAGGCCATACTGTGCTCTTCCTTCCAGTCATCAGGACACAACTTCCTGAACGTAGCACCCCTCCCCAGAGGTTTCTTGCCCCTTGGCACAGCTGTCAAGGTGAATAGGGGTTTTGCTATGGTAGAACAATTTTGAATAAACCTCTGGTAATACAAAACCATCCCAAGGAACGATTTAATCTTCCTCTGGGATGGGGTAACTCCATCCTCTATCATTAAGTCAGACTCATCTACCTCTCTAATGGCACTAATCTTATCTGGGTCAGTCGCTACCCCTGAACTGTCGATGATGTGCCCTAAAAACCACATGCTCCTCCAGAGGAAATTATACTTTTTTGGGGCTAGCTCTAACCCATGCTCTCGGAGCCTACTGAACACCATCTTGAGCCTCGATGGCCTCACCTTCAACTGGGGCATACACAAGTAGGTCATCCAGATAACAGAGTAACGTCAAGAATTTTGATTGCCAAAGATGTTCGTCATTAGGCGCATAAAGCTAGCAGGACTATTACAGAGTCCTTGAGGCAAGCAATTAAATTCAAAGAGCCCCATCAGTGTTGTGAAGGCCATAAACTTTTTGTCTTTCTCCGCCTTCGTGATGTTATAAAAGCCAGAGGTAAGATCCATTGCACTATAGATCGCGTTTCCCCCTAAGGCTGCCGAGCAGTCTGCCTGATGAGGTAAAGGGTGAGCGTCCTTGATGGTCCTGGCATTAAGCCACTGGTAATCAATGCAAACACAAAGATCACTGCTTTTCTTCCATAGCAAAACCAACTCACTGCAAGACTTAGGGATAATCTCTTGCTCTTCCACCTCGCAGAGCACCTTTCTCAGTTTTTGATATTGAGCAGGAGGAACACAGCGATATGGGAGCCTGAACGGGCAACTATCTGATAAATGAATCCTGTGAACAACCTCTTTGGCCTTACCACAATCTAACTTGTGTTTAGAAAATACATCCTGATGTTTTTGAATCAACTGCAAAAGCTGGTCTTTCCAGTACGGAGTCGTCTCACAGGACTCGAGGTCAAGATTACTGAGTCCGAGCTTCTGCAAAGCATCACGGATATCAGCAGGAGAACCAACCTCTGCATCTGCACTAGAGGAGATAGATTGGCTCTGTATGTTCAGAGCTTCCCTGTCACTGTGTCCAGACTGGGTGTTGAGGTCCTCCACCGCTAAAACAGGAGAAACATCTGCTATCTTAGCATTACATCTCAAAGTGAGTGGCTTATTAGATGGATTGATCAACTTAACCGGTACCCATCTGTCACCAAGCAGGGTAGCTATAGCTCGCCCAACAAAAACACCCTTTTTATGAGTTTGTGCCCTAGATGGTTTAATCATCACAGTGCTACCTACAGAAATAATGGAACTCACTGGGAGCCTACCCCACACAAGGTGGTCTTGCTGATGTAACAGTGTGACTGCTTGAGTAAGCTTAGCAGTACCGACGACTGTTGGGATATTACCACCCTCCCATCCATCATGTCCAGACAACATACTCAAGAATTGTTGAACCTCCGGTACCCCCGTAGAATTCGGCTGGTTCATGGTACGTCAATAGCTCGGTGACTGCTTAAGTTGACGTATGACGTATTTAAGGATATTAGTACCAATGATCAACTGATCTTTCGCCCTGGTACCACCAAGGTAGGCACGACAACTGGAAATCCATACACACACATTTTTAGCTGATAGATGCACTTAGGTTTGACCCGAACTTTGCCACAACTGACAAGCAAGACATCGGCATGGGACTGCTCAACCTCGAGAGCCTCACATGCATCTAGTAGCTTGCGCTCTGTTTCCTCATTAATAGTACATGCCATTGAACCGGTGTGCAAGTGACCGCATCATTCATCAACACATCAGTGTAAAATAAACTATCAGCTTTTTCCAGCTTCGTAATGTTTTGGAATAAAACGATGCCGCCGCTCACACTCTCAATACTCACACTGCCCTCTCCCCAATGTGAGTGATCTGGTTTTCCTGATCATTACTAATCTGGGCAATGCCCTGGGCAACAACTCAGAGACACTGTTTAACTTGATGTCCAAACTCTAGACAATCAAGGCATCTTTTCTCTCACATGCAGTGCGAGTAAGTCGAGTGGGATCGGTCTCCGCACACTGCACACTGCGAGGCACGATGCCAGGGTGTAGTTCGCGGGTTTTGTTCTGAAACCAGTAAAGTCGTGCGCTCCAACACCCTTTCTAACATTTTCAGCACGCGCTCCAAAGCGCCCAATTCTGCAGCTTCGCTTGTTCTAGTGTTTTCTAGTGTGGCTTGTAGGACATGCAGCAGAAGTCATAACTGTACTTTCATTTCCCACTGTTACCTGAGTGCTGACAGGCCTTTCAGCTACAACAGCTTGATTTACAGCAACTTTAAGCACAGATTGAAGTGGCTTCCAAGATTTAAGATCTCTCTCATGCTCGCCGATGGCCTCTTGGACCTCTTTGGCCGACCATTTGCTTATAGGCTTACACCTAAAAACATTCGAAAGATCAGGATTAGGACAGTTTCTGATAAACATCATTGCAACCTCTGAGCCAATATTTTCCAACTTGCCACCACATCTCAGTATGTGAGCATCTGCTAGCTCGGCTGCTTCATTCAGCCTAACCCAATATTCAACAGGGTGCTCATTATGCTTTGGCTGAGTCGCGTAAAAATCAGCTAACGGCTGGCAAGAGCCAGGGCTCTCACTAAAGTAGCGCTGTAATACCTCGTAAACAACTTCAGGACATAGTACTGCAACTGGGCTACTTTTTAGCTTAACCTTAACAATGCTTCTTGCCCGACCACTGAGATGATTTAGTATTTCCTCTATGCTAGCAGCTTTGCCACAACCCCTTTTGCTCAGATACACATTCATCTGTTCAATCCACTCCAGGATGGAACATTTATCGCTATCATCCCCTCTAAACATTTGGGGTTCTTTAATGTCAGTCTTGAGTAGTAGATTCATCCTGGACAGATCAAGATTTGTAGACAGGGGCGTGGTGCTAGAGGTTTGTTGCTCTAATGACAGAGAAGGAAGAAGTAGTGCAGAATTATGACTGGTTAACAACCGTGAGACAATTGAGTCACCGATCTGGCTTCCAAGCTCACCAACAAGATCGCATAGTCACTCTGTAACATTATCAGAACCAGCATTGACAGGAGTGGAAGACTTTGGTTCACCCACTTCGTTATTATGTGATGCAATTGGAGCAATCACAGAATCATAGACCAAAACACGTGGTTTGCCAACTACAGGCACGGGTAACCCAAAAACCCCACGTCCCCTGCCAATGTATGGCACGCCATGTTATGATAAGTAGTTAGTGGGTAGAAACATACGCAAGAAAATTAACTCTACAGTTATCGCACTGTCTACAACAGAAATAAAGGAAACAAAAAAAGCCCTACAGTGCAAAGTACACAACGTGTAAAGCCCAATGTGTGCGTAACATGAGTGAGAACTCAGTTACTCAGTTCAGCTCGATGTCCAGACACTGACACTAGAATGTCAATAATGAAAAACCTCCACCCTTTGTTGATTTCAGAAGCCTTGTCGAACCCCAATGATCAGCTGCAGCAGATCTGGTGAATCTGGGTCATGGCACCAAATTTATGTAGCATGTCTGGATCAGTCACTCTCACACACATAAGGATTACACAATCACGCAGCGATGAAACTCAGTGCTTTCTTTAATTCTGTAACAAGGAGAGATAATCAGTGAGTCAAACAGGCAACAGCTTCTCCCTCTCTGGCACACACAGAGTCATTTATGGGGAGAGTAGATAACACATGCACTCATGAGCCTCGCACACAGGTAGACTGAGGCTATCACATGCCGCATGCGGAGAAACCCTGAAGTGTCCCACTGATATCGCTCCCACCCCAAACAAGGTCCCAAAAGAAAGTTCCACTATTCTAACATTGCATCCTTTTGATTTCAACACCATAATCCCCTCAAAGCTCATCATCAAAATTGCGGGATATGGGACTCAGTCCATCACTGTGTCAGTGAATCCTCAACTTTGAGGATGGGCAAAAATGTCTCTCCTTCCATCACTCTCAGCACTGGAGCCAACCAGGGCTGTGTTTGGAGCCCCCTGCTGTTCTCACTGTACACTCATGACTGCATAGCCACATCAGACTCCACCTCCATTATCAAGTTTGCTGACGGCACTGATGTGCTGGGCCTGATCTCTGGCAGCATGGAGAAGACCTATCTGGAGGAGATTAAAATCCTGGAGAACTGGTGCCAGGAGAACAACCTCCTCCTTAATGCCAGCAAAACAAAGGAGCTGATCGTGGACTTCAGCATGAAGCAGATAAGGAGCTACCAGCCCCATTCACATCAGTGGGACGCCAGTGGTGAATGTGAACAGTTTCCAGTACCTAGGTGTTCACATCACGCAGGATCTGTCATGGTCCTGCCACTCCAATGCCCTAGTAAAGAAGGCCCGAAAGCGTCTGTTTTACCTGAGCGACCTCAGGGACTTCAAACTTTCACCAAGGGTGCTAAAGAACTTTTACACCTGCACCATTGAGAGCACCCTGATGGGAAACATCTGCATCTGTTTCGGGAACAGCACCAAGAAGGACAGATGGACTCTCCAAAGAGTGGTGCGATCAGCCGAATGCACCAACTGTGCTAAGCTTCCTGACCTGCAGTCCGTCTACACCAAGCGGTGCCGGACCAAAGCCAGGAAGATAATGAAAGACCTTATCCATCCCAACAATGGACTCTTCTCCCTGTTGAGGTCAGGGAAGCGTCGTCGATCCCTCAAGGCCAACACAGAGAGAATGAGAAGAAGCTTTTTCCGTCAGGCTGTGCGGGCTTTGAACCACAGCACCACCTAAGACTGGACTCAGATAACCCCCCACACACATACACACACACACACACACACACACACACACACACACACACACAAACTGAACTGCACTATTATGTATGTACCTTGTTGCTGAAATTGCACGTTTTATTCTGTTTATGTTGCACATTCTCTGTTTTATTTGCACATTTTACTTCATTGATTGCTCATTACTTCCGTTGCACATATTTTTTTTTGTATTTACAGTTTATATTTTATAACTTTTATATCTTTGTATCATTCTATTTAGTTATATTTTTACATATTTTAATCTTTCAGATATTTATATTTCTTTTACATCTGGATTTCTTTTTATTATATTTTTACTTATTCTCTATTTTTATTTTGTTGCTTTCTATTTTAATGTCTACGGGTCAGGCACAGCAAATACATTTCACTGTATGTCGTACCATGTATTATTGTGCATGTGAAAAATCGGAACCTTGCGGAACACCAAACTGTACCTTACTAAGTGTGGAGGAGTCACCATTTATATCAACAAACTGATAATGATCAGTCAGATAGGACCTGAACCACAAGAGGGCTGTTCCCTTAACTCCAACAACATTTACTAATCTATGGAGGAGAATAGTATGATCGATGGTGTCAAAAGCTGCACTAAGTTCAAGCAACACAAGCAACAAGACACAACCCTGATCAGAGGCCAGCAGTAAGTCATTTACCACTTTAACCAGTGCTGTCTCTGTGCTGTGATGAGGTCTAAATACTGGCTGATACAATTCATAAATGTTATTCCTGTGTAGATCTGAGCATAACTGCTGAGCAACAGCCTTTTCTAAGATCTTGGAGATAAAGGGTAGGTTGGAAAACTGACTGTAAATTGGAAAGCTGACTGGGGTCGAGGTCAGGTTTTTTAATCAGGGGTTTGATGACTGCTAATTTAAAGGATTTAGGT
>JAOVYU010060013.1:0-10091 GCA_025674565.1 Synodontis membranacea
GGAAGGAGATTCACCTTCCAGCAAGACAATGACCCTAAACATACAGCAAGAGCTACAATGGAATGGTTTAGATCAAATATTCATGTGTTAGAATGGCCCAGTCAAAGTCCAGACCTAAATCCCATTGAGCATCTGTGGCAACACTTGAAAATTGCTGTTCACAGACACTCTCCATCCAATCTGGCAGAGCTTAAGCTATTTTGCAACAAAGAATGGGCAAAAATTTCAGCCTCTAGATGTGCAAAGCTGGTAGAGACATACCTGAAAACTTGCAGCTGTAATTGCAGCGAAAAATGGCTATACAAAGTATTGACGCAAGGAAGCTGAATAAAAATGCTGAATTTAATTTTGTGGTTGTAAGGTGTCAAAATGAGTAAAAGTTCAAGGGGTATGAATACTTTTGCAAGGCACTGTATCTGCTCACTTATAAAAATTCCATCATGCAAAGTGAGGTCACTATTCTTCAATACAAAAAGTTGCACTGTGATAAGGTAAGTGCCCTAGGAAGAGGAGGCAATCAAACCTAGTGAGAGTACACCCTAAGAGATGGACATTTGCTAATTTCATTCAATCTGTTTAGATGTTTTATTATTTGCACAAAATACTAGATGTTTGTACAGGATTATACAAGAAGCACTACGTTTGGCAAAGAAAGAACTGTCTACGTCAGCAGAAAATATTTTTTACAAGCAGGTTTTTGTTATTACTTCAATACACATCAATAAGGCATAACATCACTGACAGATGAAATGAATAACAGTGAGTATCTCTTCATCATGGCACCTGTTAGTGGATGGGATATATTAGGCAGCAAGTAAACATTTTGTCCTCAAAGTTGATGTATTAGAAGTAGGAAAAATGGCCATGTGTAAGGATTTGAGCAAGTTTGACAAGGACCAAATTGTGATGGCCAGAGGACTGGGTCAGAGCATCTTCAAAACTGAAACCCTTGTGTGGTGTTCCCAGTCTGCAGTGGTCAGTATCTATCAAGAGTGGTCCAAGAACCATGGTGAACTGGCGACAGGGTCCTGGGCATCCAAGGCCCACTGATGCACGGGGGGTGCGAAAACTGGGAAGAAAGTGTCCTACCATCCATGTGGATGTTACTTTGTGGATGAGATATGATTTTTAGTCCATATTACCCAGCCCTAACCCTGGTATAGTAGCACCATTTGGCCAGAGACAGAATGGCTTTTTCATCTTGGCTATACTTCTCCTAGAGGGATTAGACTCATTTCAAATTTGGTATACATTATAATCAAGATGTTGCTGATTTTAAATTGCAAAGAGATTGTTGATATCTTGTAAGGTGCTGAAATGGTGAACAACATATTTCTTGCTATCCAAACAGGAATTTGTCAAATCCTCCTAGGATTGCTTGGTACAGCTTACACTTCAAAGGTTTTTGGTTATGATGGTTATGATCGCATATTAACTCTGGAGGGACTTTTTGTTTAACCTCTAGGTTAGATTATTGAAACACCTTACTGTCTGGATGTTCCAGCAGGTGTATAAACAAGCTCCAGTTAGTTCAGAATGCAGCAGCGAGAATCCTTACTAGAACTAGACGATTTGAGCACATCACCCCTATCTTATGTACACTTCATTGGCTCCCAATCAAATTTAGCGTTGATCATAAAATACTACTACTACTGACCTATAAAGCACTGAATGGTCTCAGTACCTGAGCAAACTTCTGGTCGCTTATGATCTGCCACGCCTACTTATATCAAAAGGTGCAGGTTATTTGTTGGTACCTCAAATACTAAAGACTTCAACAGGGGGAAGATCTTTCTCTTATAAAGCCCCACAGTTATGGAACAGCCTTCCAGTGCGTTCGGGAATCAGACACAGTCTCAATATTTAAGTCTATGCTAAAAACACATTTGTTTAGTCAAGCCTTTTGTTAATAGCTTTTAATTAGGTAAAGGAGCAGATCTGGAGGGTGCTCAGACAGAGTGTTTATATCCCAGGGCTCCCTCATTTCTGTGTTACCTTCTGGCTCTCCCTTTTAGTTATGCTGTCATAGCTATCCGGAGTTCCTGCTTGTACTCAGCACATGAGATACACTGGTCTTAACCATTACATGACAATGGGTATTCCTAACAACCTGTTTCTCTCTCTCTCTCTCTCACTCTTAATCCCTGTCTCTCTGTCAAGCTGCACACGCTACCTGATTTACCAGTGATGCTGACCCACCCAGTATTCTGGACCTGTCTGATCCATCCTGATGATCTTCTTCTGGTCAGAGTTATCATCACTGACATACACTCACTTCTTTTGAATATGGTCCCATGTGAACAGCCTCAATATTCATCTGGACTGTGAGGATTATGTTGAACTGCTGACATGAACATTTATCCTGCAATGGCTTAGGATTTAAATTACCACAAACAGTCTTTCACTCAGTCAGTTGAAAATTTTGTTTAAACTATAGTTAATTATGTTCTGCACAATGTAGTTTTTTGGGGGGTTTTGACCATGCACATGGTTACATTAGCATCTTATTGTAATTACACTATCTGGTGTCCCCATATGAGGATGGGTTAGCTTTTGAGTCTGGTTCTCAAGGTTTCTTCCTCTTGTCATCTCAGGGAGTTTTTCCTTGCCGCCATTGCCACAGGCTTGCTCAGTAGGGGATATATAAATAAATATATTTATAAGATAAATTTATAAATTCAGAAGCAGAATTTATATATTTCTTTAAAGCATGCTTTGAGACAATGTCCATTGTTAAAAGCACTATACAAATAAAACTGAATTGAATCAAAAAGTGAACATCATTATCAGTATTTTTAGCTATTTTTAGTCAGAGCATCAATAGGTCATGCAAGAAAATCTGTGCAATCAGTGTTATAGCATAGTAAGTGATGGGTGCTTCAGACATAAATTAGCCGTGTTGACCCTGATTAAAATGGGCCTATAATAACGACAATAACAAGAAATATAACATTTAAGAACCTGAGAATCTGGCTCGCTACCGAACATTCCGCCCATTCGTTTCATATTTAAAAAAGGCTTGTGAAACAAATGGTTCGCAGCTCTGCAGGACTACAGCAAAAGACTTCATCTCCCAGGCTGCTCTGCAGTCTTGCACATGCCTGAGTTTTCCCAGCTGAAGCTCATATGAGCTGAATTAGGAATTAATTACAGACACTATATTTAAGGACTTTTTGGTTTTGTTTCTTGCAAAGCTTTGAGGTAAATTCACAAAGCAGAACAGGAGTACAGATTATGTCAAGCTGCTTGTTCTTGGTTTCCGTGCCTTAGCCATAGCCTTTGTTTGTTTGCCAGGAATTTTTTTCTACTCTGTGCGCTTGTATCAGGTTTTCGTTTAAATTTCATGTTTCATTTTGGACTATGTTTGCCTGATTTTGGGAATTTGCTTTCTGGCTATTTAATTAAAGTTCTCCCCTACATTTACATCCTGCATCTTACATGACAATATCACGCTTCTCCCATATGTCCTGCACTTCGTGTGTGTAGCCCGAAAGCTGTAGGAGGAGATGTGAACTGAAAAAAAAGTAAAAGAAAATTAATAACAGGGAAAACAGCAATTTTTCTTTTCAAGCCAAAATAATAACCATCACCACTACACTGATATAGTGTGTGTCTCTCAGCCTATCTGCTAACTGCATTCAAAAAAGCAGCAGTCCAGTGTAGAAAAATCATCATAACTCAAACATTAATAAGTGTACCAGCTAGCAAAGTTAATAGCACACTTCACTGTGGCTTGGACCTACAAAAATTGGAAAATGGGGTAACTAGCTTCAAAAACTGTAGGAAGAGATACATGCCAGTGCCAGCTCTGTGAGAAACCAGGAATTTGGCATTTCAAGCCAAGCTAACTAATTAATTAAAATCATCCTCCTCCTCATCACTGGTCCCCTCCTGCAGTCCAAAGCCATGCAGATAAGGTTAACTGGATACACTAAACTATAGGTGTGAATGTGAGTGTGAATGGCTGTTTGGCTTTGTGCTAACCCTGTGACCAGAGGTGTCAAAAGTACACACATTCTTTACTCAAGTACAAGTATAGATACCTGTGTTTAAAAAGACTCTACTAAAGGTTGAAGTATTGACTCAGGAGAAAAGTCCAGGCTCCAAAACATACTTAAAGTACAAAAGTATAAAGTAACCTTGCGAAGAACAAAACCATCATTTTAGGGAAAAGCTTACTGGCGCAAGCAGAGAAAAATAAAGTGAAATGAATACAAAAAGCTCCGTCGGCCAATCTTTTATAAACACATTAAAAAAAATAAAACTGCTGTAAAAGATTGAGGGATTGCAAACTCAATGTGCATGGTGTTCAAACTTTATTGGTATGCAAATAGATTTTTTCAGTGATTTCGCTGAGGAATAATAAAAATGCCAGTTTTACTGTCTATGAATAAACACCATTTAAACGCAAGAGTAACGACCCTGATTTGAAAATGTGGGGAGTAGAAAGTACGGATACCCATGCTAAAATGTACAAAGTAAAAGTGAAGTACAGATACCCGAAAATTCTACTTAAGTACGGTAATGAAGTATCTGTACTTCATTACTTCCCATCTGTGCCTGTGACAGACCGGCATCCTGTCCAAGGCGTACCATGCAAGTCAGAAATCAGCTGGGACTAGCTCTAGCTTCCCCACAACCATGACCCATAAGCGGTGTAGGGGAAAATTTTAGTTCAAGGGTTAATTAGGTTAAGGATGATTTTCTATGCACATCTAATGTCAAGATGACTTTTTGATTTATCTGTATTGAAAGAACATGTTTGTGCAACAAGAAGTGTCTGAGTGCATGTCAGGACCATAGAACTGCCACAGAACTGATATAAACTAGCTTGAGCAAGTTGTAATCATCAAAGAGACATAACATTGGGAAATGCATGAACGTACACAGGGAAACACAGTCTGTGTATATATAGCAAGTGTGAATGAGAGAATATGAACACAGAGGAGGATGAGACTGTGTGCGTTAGAGTGGAATAAAATCTTCTATCTGTAAGGGTCTTGTTCATTTATTTCTTTGCCATTACACAGTTTTTCCACCACAGTGGTACAACCAATGGATAGATGGATGAATAATAATTCATCCTTGGAGAGATGGAGAGGCCATGAAGCAGAAGATGATCCATGTTCTTAGAGCACATCATAAGGCACTGAAGTTTATCCCTAATATCCTCACAATTAATTCTCCTTTCAGTGCCTTCAATGCCATGTATGAGCACTTATTTTCCACTGTCAAGATAAAAGTCGACCACAGACCATAATATATAAAACAACAGCAACTGGGCACTCTGGTTTGTTTTATCTCCAAGAGGAGATGCACACCTTACATGCAAGTATACTAGAAAAATGCTCCAAATTTCCTAACCTCCTTTACAGAACTAGCCAATTTGACTTACCAGAGTCACTACTTCAAGACTCCCCTTGATGACACTTGTCAAATGAATGAGGGTAATCATTACATTCACAGGTGGAAAATGGTGGTGCTCTGGATCTTCCTACCTTGTCAGAATTTGCTACCACAGCACATATTTATAGTGATATCCCTAACTCTAACCACAAAAAAGAAATATGCATGCACAGTAGCCACTGGTAGGATTTCTACAGGTAGTATTTAAATTATAGAACAGCAGACAGCACTGATTATTATGATTAGGAAAACAAGACAACCAAGATAAAATTATCATAGTGGCGCATTCCATTTCACAATACTTCACTTTAACTCCAAACTAAACAATAATCAGTAATAATCAGGGAAATCTCAGGTGATTCATTTACCAGCGTGTGTGGTTTATACAAACGACGCTAAGCTATGCCACAGTATGCTAAACTGAGCTAGCATACCAAGTTATTTGGTTCATTCCTTTTTTGGTTGTTATATGATTAAAATAAAGACATTTATTTTAATCACAGAATATACTGAAATTCAATGCCAGATGTCTGTGGCAAGAAAACCATGTGCCTCCAATGCTTTTTAGGCATTCCTGAGTCTAACTGTGAAGTTTTCTCTTAAAGCGACAGTAACCAATTTACTGAGAATTTAAACGTAACAGAAAAATACTTGTCTATACACTTAGCAGACTATTAAATTGATGTAACGTAACAATGGCATATTGATAATGAGTTCAACTTGGCTCATGCCTAAATATATTAACAGGAATATTAACAGGATTATAAAGTGTGCTTGTGGATGTCTGAAATTAACAGGACATTTGATACTAATAATAATAATACATATAGATGTGATTACATTCTTTTGAGTTCAATAAATGCATGTTTCCAACGTCAACAAGTAATCTTAAATAATCGTGATCTCATTACTGACCAAAATAACAATTATGAATTTTTACCACAAACAGCCCTATTAATTATTTTTTACTATTATATTTTATTTATTAAATGTATTTAGATATATATGTAATCTATATAACACATACATTTTAGCTTTACAATAAATTTATTTTACCTTTTTAAGGTTGTTTTTTTCTTTCTTCAGTTACACAGATGTCCATAATATTACACATGTAATAAGTGTTACATCCCACTATTAGTTATTATATACTGCAGTATGATATCCTACAAAGTAAAGGGCAAAATATTGGTAGAATCCTACGTAGTTGCCCATATCATGCACTTTTTAGACGGTTCCTTACTGAAGCTTATTATCTTCTAAGAGCATGAGATTTTTTATACACATATTCGACTGTACTTGGTTCTCTGTCCACTTCAAAATGCACATTCTGTCATATTAGTGTCATTATTTCCTAAGAACTGGAAGGGAATCTCGAATGTGCAGCGAATATCCAATATAAAACCAACTTCACCGGGGTTATCGGTTTGTTTGTTTGTTGTTCGTCGAAACGGTATATACACTGGCCACGTAATTAAGTATCAACGCTAACAATTGTATATTACTTAATTAAACTGATAATAAACTAGTAGAGCAGGTATAGCTAGGCTAGGCTAGGCCATCTCACCTCCAGAGTATATGTGTTCCAAATAGAAGTAAAGTTTTGCATAGCCTCCGTTGCCGTCTCTTCATCCATGTTTAATTCTTGACAAAGTGTTTCAAAGCTGCTCTGAATCGAGCCGCCTTCATCTGATTTGCCCGAGTCAAAATCAGTCTCATCCCCCTGCATTTCGAGGCCGTTAAAATTGTCGGAAAGCCTTTAAAAATGTATATTCACGGGGAAAAGAGAACAGTCTCCTTGTCCTCCTGTTGCGGTCCCTCACTTCCGGCAAATCCGAATGGCGCGAAATCACATCGCTTCTAGCCAATAGAAACACAGGATTTTATTCCGCGTGTTTATGCTTCGGGGGGGGTGGGGCGGCTCGTAAGCGGCTGCCGGCCTCGGCAGCCGCTTACGAGCCGCCCCACCCCCCCGAAGCATAAACACGGTTTTGTGCAAGTAGGTTTAAGCCAATGGGGTAATCGAGCGTTCGAAATGTATTTCCCCCATGGAGAAGTGAGTTAGCCTTCCATTTGATTATAAGCTCTCGGAGAAATCTAACAAGCCTATTCGGCCATTAGTAGTGCCCTTTAAAGAGTTCAGTAAATCTTCTACACTTTATAAAAAGACAAAAGATTTTTGGGTGCGCAGCTACCACAGGCAGTGAGGCAGCTTCCCGGCGCGATACTTTGCCTTACGTCATAAAAATTGATTCTTTGGAGGCGCCGTAGACAAAGAGTCAGGGAGAAGCTCACAGTGAAGCAGCTTCGATTGGTGTCACTTCTCGCCATTCAAACTCATTTAACTCGCTCTTATTTTACTGTCTTTTTTATTGAAAGGAAAGGTACAAATACAAGCAAATATAAATACAAACGCAATATAAAAGAAAAAAAAAAACAAGTACATAGAAATAGTCAAGTCATTCGAACAGCCAGGAGGTTACGTAATTTTGTAGATAGCACAATGTTGAATTGATGACAGGTACTGCTTAAGATCTTTCATGAAAATAAAAAAGGAAAGGCTTTCTTTGTAAAAATTTACATTTATGAATGAAAAATTTAGCTAGAAAAAGAAACAAATTAATGAGAACGTCCCTATCGATGGTATCAAGGTCTTTAGGAGTACCAAAATAAATAGTTTCTAATGCTAGAGTAAAGTCTTTGTGAAAGTTCCTTTTGATAAAGTCAGAAAAAGCAATCCAAAAGACCTTTTGTGTATGCACATTCCCAGAATAAATGATCAACTGTTTCAGGGAAAGAATTAGAAAGAAAAAAAAAATCAGAAAGAAAAGTCGGGAAAATTTAGATAACCAATAGTTACAGGGGTAACATTTATGAATAATTTTAAGAGAAATTTCGGCAACTTTATTTATAATCAGAAATTGTTTCCTAAGTGACCAAAATCTTAGCCAATCAATATTTTCAAATTTGTTATTCCAATAACATAAATTTACAGGAGTAGAAATGCTAGGTTTAAGCAGAATAGATCTAATTTTCTTATTAGTAAAACCGTTGTTTATAAAGAGATTGTTATCTATAAAGAGAGTTGCTTATTTTACTGTCTGTGTTCTAAGCACAGAACTTAATGACGTTCAACTGCTATGTAGCAAAAACAGTTTTCGAACTGTTAACAGTGTTATGAGGGGGCGGCATAACACACTTCTGTTGCGCCATTCGGGAGCTCTAACATTATAGTAAAGACTAAGTTTAAACCATCTGTATCTTATTGACATTTCTGCTTGCTGTATGAGACAGCATTTGACAGCGACGAAGTTGATGTCAGAGTCGGAACTCTACTGAACTTACGTTACTTTTATGTTGATGTGTTTGCAGCAGTGGATAGTAGCTTCTAAATAAAAAACATAAAGCAATGAGTTTTTCAAGTTTTGCAATATTGTTGTTTTTCACTGCACCAAAACGCCAAGCCAGTAAAGTCTCAGTAATATCAATGTTATATTTTAGATTACTTTAGTTATTTTTTGAAGTATTACTTCAGCCTTTACAACTGTACTTATTTTTTAGCTTTATATTCTTGTAAAGCTACTGAAGCAGACTCAGACATTAGTCCAGTAACACATATGACTTTATAATGTATTCACATTTGACCATGCTAATCTGTTTTACCAACCAGTTTTCTAGCTGACATATAAGACTAATAAGTATTTCCTTGTTCATTTAATATGAGTAAAAAAAAATTTGCCGGCATCTTTTGTGTCCCCTCAAAAATTGCTCTTGGAAAATATTTCTCTTTATTGTCCCCCTGCAAGAGGGAAATTAACTTTGTGCAGGTAAATAGACATCAGTAATGAAAATGCTTATTCATTCCATAACAGCATTTGCTGTAAATGCTTTACCACATATTATAATTGACGTCATGCAAACATTGGGGTGCTGTGTTCCATTTCAGAGAATACTTGAGCACTCCACCATATTCTCCCTTTCTGAACCCCATGTTGGATTTTTGTTTCCTCATGCCGAGGGAAGGAGTATGATGGAAGTCCACATCAGTGAAGTGTTACAGACAATACGGTGGAGGATTGCCAGAGCTGGATAAAGCATTATAGGAGGTTTTCCCAACTTTGTTTGGCAAGAGAAAATATAGTTCGTGATATTGATGAAATTCTTTGGCCAAACACAAATGAACGGCAAGATCATATTTATCTCCTTTTTTCCCTATAAATATATTACCGTACTGGCCCGAATATAAGACGACCTGAATATAAGATGACCCCCCCCCCCTTTCCAAGTTCAATTTTGGGAAAGTTTTTTGAAGACCATATTTTGTTTTATATAGAAAACTTATTTATTTGATAACGCTGTTTACAATTTGTTGGAACAAAAAAAAAAAACATTTCATAAAGTTCAGTATGTCAATGCATAACTTTCTATAGCCTATGGAATAATTTTTCTGAAAAGTGCAAAAAATTTAAAATGCATTAACCATACACATCTGCATTAGTCTAGCAAATAGCCTGGGCTACTCCTCACAGAGATCTTCTGATTCATTTAAGAACAGTTGGTGGTGTAGTACTAGAGGGAAGCTGTTGGGGGCGTGCTGATCCACACAGCGCCAGACGGAGGATCGTGGAAGTCGGACAATTTATTTAGGCTAAGTCAAAAAGTGAACGCGAATAAGACGGCCGGGG
>JAOVYU010060089.1:0-10088 GCA_025674565.1 Synodontis membranacea
ATGTGTGTATATGATTTCTCCAGCTTGTCAACAACAGAAGTGAAGTGTTTGTAGCTGTCGTACACTCTGTTGTCCAGACCTTTAGATGGAGACATCATTTTTATAGGAATTTTTTTTTACTTTTTTTTTTGTATTTTTATGTCCTTGTGTTATTTGGCCACAGATTGTGCAAACAGGGAGATTTTGCACCCGTGACAGCTTGGTTCCTAATTCTGAGCCATGTGCTTTCTGCTTACGCTTGTATTGCATAGCTTTTGCCCAGACTAACGGACTGCCCGTCCCGTGCATTAGGGGCAGAGCCGGAGAGACCAACGAACGGACCAGCAATCCCAGGGGTTGCCTGTCCGGCGGGCATTATGGGCCGTGTGGAGGGTCCAGCAAACTCAGGGACTGCTGTCGATGCAGAAAGGGAGGGTACAGGTCTGGTGATGGTAGAGGTGGCAGGGGTTTTTCCTCACTGGTCGTGGCGGTAGCACTGGTGGCAACGTCAGTCGAGGCCGGACGTCCCATGTCATTATGTCCGTCCTTCCCTTAAATACGTTTGTCCCTGCCGTGCTGGGCATGGGCACGTATTCCATCACGGGGTAGTCTGGTGGAGCGAGGACTGCTGGCTGTTGTGGTGCTGGAGGTACTGTAGGTCTACAGATGAGATGGAGGTGGTATTTGTGATGGTGGTCGGTTGTTTTGTGGCGTGCAGGTTGATGAGCCTTTCTTGTCGACGGATGAAATCCTGCACCTTCTTGATGTTAATTTTTGGTAGAAGAATGCTTTACACAGGACTGGATCCTCCACCAAAATCCTGTGCTGGACTCACTCATATGCCTTCAAGATGTTGCCCTTCTCAGGACTGGTGCAAGATTCTTGAGGTGAACGCAACAGCAGTTTCACCAGCATGTACAATCAGCCTGTGGTGCTGAGCACTGATGTCCTGTTGTGTTGGTGTCTAGTGCTTTGCCATCTTCACTCTCTGTATTACAGCAGCATCAACAAGATCATCCATTTTGTATGACAGTAGAGGGACAAACTTTTTGTTTGCCCCAGTGTGTTCTGTACAGCTGGTTGAACTGTTGTGGGTGTTTGTCATGCTCCTCCACTGCATTGCAGACTTCAAGGACTCAGTGTCTCCTCCATCAGGCCAATCTCCATCAGCATGTAGTCTTCCGGTTTGTAATTGAGGGCTTTTTGAATTAGCTTTTGGGAGAAGTCCAACCTAGACATCCCCAGAAGCCTGCCCTCATTTTCTTTAAAAAGATGATGCATGCTGTGGTGCCTCGGCATGCTGGCACGAGCAGCCGACATGCTTGGAGGCACCTACAGCCAAACAAGCTAAAAAAGCTAAAAGGGTATCCCCCCCCCGTGATGGAGTATAGAAGCACCAGTAAGACCATATTCTCTCAGACTACAAAGATCAGTGTCACAAAGACAAAAACCCACCTCTAGCTGAAAGTCGATCGCAGTCTCCACCCCTTGAACTTAGCCAAAAGGCCGAGAAGCGATTAATTTTCTATTTTTGCAGCAAGCATGGGCAGGACAGCAGTGACATCTGGAGGTACAAGTGTGATTCTCTAACCATTAGGCCACCATCTGCCCCTGCCATTTGCCCATATGTTTAGTTTGTGACTAGCTTACAGACTACCCCTGTGTACCTAGAATCATGCAATACCCCGATGCACGTTCATGCCTGGTCAGTCCTGGATGCCCTCCAGATGTCACTGCTGTCCTGCCCACATCTCATCAATGGCTTCTGTAAATGTCCGTACGTACGTATGTGCAGTGTGTTATGTTCACTTTGTATGCTACACTATCCATATCGATGTTGTAATAGTTTTTTTTTGTTTGGTATGAAGCCAGGTCTTTATTGCCAAGTGAGCTGGACCTTTCAGTTCCTCAGTGGCCAGGTGGATGAGCCGGAATGTTTCCTGAGCCCCAAATGTGACCTTCCTCACATGGTGTTTCGTCTGAGACAGACTTCAGTGTTGCCAGGTTCTTGGCTCTGTGAGCCTTGATTAGCAGATCCAGGGTCTGTATGGTTATAGTCCAGTTCTGCCCCAGCTAGTGCAGACTTGAACACGGCGTACTTGGAGTGCGACTCTGTGCAGATGGCTGCGTTGGTTCTAGCTTCTCACTGGATTCGTCCCAGGTTAACACAAATGAGAGTGCTCATTATCAATACTGCTGAACCACTCAGCTGATCCTTGACCTTCCCAGACAGCTTCTTCATCCCCAGAAAAATGTCAAGTTTGCATAATGTGATAACCAAATTTGTTGCCAAGTTTAACAGCATAAAATGTCTTAAAGTATTCAATAATGTTGTCTCATACTGTATATTTCCGGAACTGCTTCATCTGCACACTTGTGATAAGTGTCACTGGTGTGTGCAACCACCTTCTCATAGAAGCATATGCCTACTTTATCATCTCCTTCTGTTCACCACTGAATTGTGCTGAATTGCCGCCTGGGCTGTCCTTTTGAATGGGGTACTGATTATAGAGTTCCCAAATCTCCTGAAAGTGGTGATCCTCAAATCCCTCTGGCCATAGATGCACCTGTCGATGTTGGCCTCAGGGAGAACAGAGACTTGTGGGAAGCTCTCTGCGTATTCTGTGAGGTAGTCTTTCCAGCCAGTGGGTCACTATTTCTCCCTTTCTATATGGGTTTGTCACCTCTGATCTGTGCTAAGTACCATACTTGTCATGTATGTTGGAATCATAAACATCAACTTATCATTAATATCACTGTGATTGTGATAAACAGATGTGGGTGATTCATCATCTGTGGTAATTTGCTGTTCTTGGAAGAAATAAGAATTCATTTATTTCTTTTAATTAGTCAACAATAGCTCGTTCATTATTTGTATTACATAATAAGAGGCCCTTTACGTATGGTTTTACTATATTGCCTTTGTCCCTAAGCTGGACCTTCAACCCTGCTTCATTATAAATTTTATATTGAAATAACTGATGCTAGTGTGATCTGTAGATCAACTGATCAAAACATGTTAAATCATCAATGGAAGGGGCCCAATAGTGAAAATAACTGTGTACCATGTAGGGCTGGCTTTTTTTTTTTTTTGGTCTTCTATATACTTCGATACTGTGTATTATACTTGTGGGTTCCTTCTGAACCTTCCATGGTCTTTTCTTTGCTTGCTTATAATTATGAATAGGCTGCACAGAACTAGGGCTTAGTTGCTGTTGCTCAGCATTTTTTATCTATAATGCCTTTTCATCTTAGTATTGAACATGGCTATGACTAAGAGCATAGCTTTTGATTTGTTAGATTTAAATCATATAGATGTGTATGAAGGA
The DNA here is from genome assembly GCA_025674565.1 of Synodontis membranacea. Classification (NCBI taxonomy): domain Eukaryota; kingdom Metazoa; phylum Chordata; class Actinopteri; order Siluriformes; family Mochokidae; genus Synodontis; species Synodontis membranacea. The sequence goes on from JAOVYU010060089.1 coordinate 3,309, forward strand.
ATGCCCTCCTATAGATTCTTGCTTTGTTGCTATTTTTTTTAATTATTATTGTAAGACTAACATATTTTTAGTTCTCGCAATAAACTGAATCCTCACTTGCATCTGGACTGATTCTGTTCACCAATTGCTTAAGAGGGGAAACCATTCTTTTATATTCTGTAACATACCAATTGTTTCGAACTGCTGGGGGCAGGTTGTTTGTTCTTGTGTGTGTTTCATGTGTGCAGGCGAGTCCAGTCCAGACCTTCCTACTCTCCTGTGCCTTCACCATCCTGCATGACTGTCTCCACTCTCTGATGACCTCATTATTGGACGATGGTACTTAGCCAGTTCAGGAGCCAGTGCCTGGAGCGCCGACTCATCGGCGCTTGTGTCTGGTTCTGCTTCGTGTTTTGTGTGTTGCTATTCTTGGTGGTTTTTCCGAATTGATTCCAAATTTATTCAGTCTGTTCAGGTTCTCATAGTACGAGCTTGTTCTGCCCTTTTGGTTTGGTTAGACTTGTGTGTAAATAGATGCTCATTCTTGTATATATTGACAATTTGCATGTTTTTTTTTTTGTTTTTTTTTCCCCCCACCGGTTGTAGGGGTGTGGCTGCCATTTTTGTTGGGTGCGGGAGGGTTTCTTTCCTGTTTATGGTTAGGGAGTTAGGGCAGAGAATTGTCTTTGTTTTTGTTTTCTTTTTCTAGGGAAGCTAGATGTTGATAAATCAGTGCTTTTGTTTGCTATTTTGGCCTGGGTCCACCCTGAAGCTAACACCGGTTTGCCTTGTGTACAGTTACCCTGTATGTATATAGTATGTTCACACAATATATAACTTTCAATATATTACAACTCCTGTTTCTGTGTCCCTCATTGTTTGCAAACCTTTAAAATATCATACACCTCCTCCACCTTATTCATCAACTCCCTTTTAATAATGCTGTATGGCCCAACACTAGACTGGGTCGTAACATTATTGTTGCTGGAAGTAAGAACTTTTATGGCTTCTCCTGTGACACTATAAAAAAATTAAATTCTGGAAACACCGTTAGGTTTTATTAACTTATAACTTGTTAGGATGAGCCACTCAGCAGTGAAAAACATGACTGACAAAAGAGTGTGACCTCCATAGTGTAATACAAAAAGAATAATTAAGGTAAATATGAGTTACATTTAGAGTATGTTTAATTGTCATTTCCAAACAGCTCATGTACAGTGCTGCTTGAAAGTTTGTGAAGAGATGTAGAATTGTCTACATTTCTGCCTAAATATGACCTGAAAAATCTCATTTTCACACAAGTCATGAAAGCAGTTAAATAAATGAGACAAAAATAATTCACTTGATCATTTATTAATTGTCGAAAATGATCCAATATTAATAAATGATCCCCACGTGCTTCAATGAGCCTTGGCCATCCATGACCCTGCTGCAGTTCACCACTGTTCCTTCCTTGGACCACTTTTGATAGATACTGACTACTGCAGACCAGGAACACCCCAAAAGAGTTGCAGTTTTGGAAATGCTCTGAACCAGTCATCTAGCCATCACAGTTTGGCCCTTGTCAAACTCGCTCAAATCCTTACGCTTGCACATTATTCCTACTTCTAACACATCAAGTTCGAGGACAAAATGTTCACTTGCTGCCTAATATATCCCATCCACTAACAGGTGCCATGATAAAGAGGGAGTGTTATTCACTTCACCTACCAGTGGTCATAATGTTATGCCTCATCGGTGTGTGTGTATGTATGTATGTATGTGTGTGTGTGTATATATATATATATATATATATATATACACACACACACACACACATACAATCACTTAAGGTTTATTATATTTACAAAGACTTATAATCATTAGATTATTAATTTGATTATTAATTTTATCACATTTTCAGACCAAAACAGTGAATACGTACAGAACTAACAGTATAGTATTTTTATTTTAAGCATGGCATCCAAATGGTATTTAAAATGCATAGCCTAAAATAGTATTAAATATATGAATGGTGCATTTTCGTACTGGCCAACTGGCATCACCAGCTTTCCCACTCACAGCTGCGCGACGGGGAGGTTTGGTGAAGACCGCCCAGATAGCACACATACGTTGAAATGACACTGATTCCATGTCAGATATTCAATGTTGATTTAGCATTGAAAATGCCATCTATTCAACGTTGAAAAATCACCCATTTTCGACAGTGATTCAACGTTGTTTCAACATTTATTTGGCATCTTGTTCATCAATTGATTTAATGTTGAATTAGTGCATGTTGAATTGATAGTCAAAATTGAATTAATGTTGAAATGATGTTATAAACAAGAGGGCTTTTTAAAGCTTAATAAAAAACATTCACAAATATTCAAGTTCTAAACATTTTATTATTCAATCCATATATAAACCTATGCACATAAAAACGTTACAACGGAACAATCAGGGGGAACAATCATCAAATAAATAACAACAAAGTGATTATGTGCACACAAAAACCCTTCCAACCTGCCCACTTCCCTTTATCACTTCCTCTTGTCTCCTCCCAGGCGTTCTGGTGCGTACCGAAGCCATTTCTTCACCACATCACTAAAGATATGGTGGGTTACTTCTTTAAAGTGGTGCTGCAGAGCTTCTAAGATTGAAGAGAAAATAAGATGTCATTAAAAATTTAAAGAGGCTAAATATTTACTGTTAATTGATCTACAGTACATAACTGAATTGTTTAATCTAGCGTTACTATAATGAATAGTCATTAACAAAGTTGTTAAGCAGGTTTCAATTTGTATTTAGAAGAAAAAATCACTGTAAACACAAATTTTATTAATTACAATTAGGCAACTGATCTTTACAATGATTTTAACACAAATAAAATTTCCAAAAATGTTATGGAAGGCATGTAAAATGTAAATGAAAACTAGGGTTGCATCGATACCAATACCAGTATCGGGTATCAGGCCAATACTTCATTAAAGTACTCGTATCATAAATAAAGTGCAGATAATTTGTCAGGACTAATATTTTTAATATTGGCACTAGCATTGATTCTCAGCTCCCTCTAACTCCGTCCAACAGTGTTGCAGTACTGACGGGAATAATGGCATAAAAAATAAACTTCAGTACCTTCATGTTTTAGTAACGGGTAATCTCACTAATGACTTTTTTCCATCGTTACAATGCTGTTACCGTAAAAAAAAAAAAAAAAAAAAACTTGGCGCATTAATATGATTAAGCTGGTTGAAGCTGTTTTTATCTGACCAGACTCTCTCAGACACACGCGCAAACGAAGATAGGAATGTATCTGTGAAATGTAGATTATGCCGAGGAAAACTGAACTGCCCAGAAAGTGTTTCTCCACATGGGTTGTAAACTGTTCTAATCTCAAGCACCTCTCATCGTTACACACCTCCATTAAAGATCCAAATTCTTGCACATTTGAACTTTTTTAATGTAACGCGATAATAGTTAATTTCCCTGGTAACTTGTTACTTTTATAATGCTGTAACTGAGGAACTGTAACTGTGCCCAACGCCAGTTGCCAGATTTTCGGTAGTTCCGGTGAATTTTTAGATTATTTGAACCGTAACAATTATGTAACCGCAACAAGGGTATAAACTATAACGGCGTCTGTATCAGAGTCTGAATCGTGTTTTTGAATACCTTGAGGCTTGGAACAAGATTGCGTGCAAAAGGAAGAAAGAGCTACTTAGGGCCATAGCTTAAATGCGATGCACACGACCGTCTGAAACGGACCCTCTGCCTTCCCTCATTTATCGGCACATATGAGCATGAAAAATATCGGCTATCGGCATCGACTCAAAATTCCCATATTGTGCATCTCTACTAAATATGGCATTCAAATGACTGAATACATGTCCGCACTATGAGCGGGGGTTAGAGTGCGTATGACATAGTGCCAAATTGCTGATTTGAAAAATATTTTTCTGCAGAATTTGAAAATGATCAACTTTTAAACATGACATCAATGCATACATCAAGACATGAAGGCATTTCATATCCATTTCTAAAGATGTTAGATCCTCTACACATTTTGAAATGTAAAGGAATTTTACAGTAGCATTTTAAAATAATCATCTCCTAAACATGCCATCTAAGTCTGTTCACGGATGGGTCTGAATGCATTTCTAGGCTATTTCTAAAGGCCCCTCCTCTTATTGCTGCTTCCTACAAAATAGCAAATCTCCATTATTCATTTGCAAGATTCTTTTTGGGCTACAGTCCCCAAACATTGTTGTTCTCTCTCATTTCGTGTAATCATGTTTGTATAAATTAGAATCAATACTTTGATGGAAAATTATTATTAAATCCCAGTCAGTTAAAGCTATCTGACCTGCACCTGCATCCACCTTTAAGCGAATCCATGCCAATAACACTGGTCAACAGTCATTTTGCTACTGGAGTTCTGTCAGCTGTACCTTATCAAAGTCCACATGCTGACTCTAAATCTAAAAACCGTTTTTGTCTATCACGTCCCATTTTTAAGTTATGGGTCTGTTTGTGTTTATAACATTTTTGTCGATAACGCTGCCATAAAGCCTCGCTAGATTCCTGCTTCTGTAAAACAACATTGAATTTTGGACTATAATCGATTAAATATATCACTATTTTGAAATTTTATACTAAAAGTGATTGTACTGACTTTTTTACCTGTGAATTTTTACATTTTTATTGCTTTTGTTTTAGACGATATGAACAGGCGAGGTTGTCTGAAGCATCCTGATAACTTCTGTTATGTCTGCGGACAGTTTACTGCACAAGATCAGCGAAAGAATCTGTCCAGCAGACTTAGAAGTGCATACTACCATTATTTTGGTTGCAAAGTTGGCGACCAAGATAAAGCATGGGCCCCTCATGTGTGCTGCACTGTCTGCTACTCCGGTTTAACACAGTGTCTAAATGGCAAACGGAAAAAGATGCCATTTGCTGTACCAATGGTGTGATGTGAACCAACAGACCATCACTCAGACTGTTATTTTTGTATGACAAACATTGCTGGATTCACAAAGAAGAATAAATAAAAAATTGTTTATCCTGATCGCCCGTCAGCATTGAAACCCGTTCCTCATGACTCAGAGAATCTGGTTCCAGTTCCACGCTGGATAGTGATGAAGGTTCAGATGATGAATGCGTCTTTGCTGCTGTTGATGTTTTGTATGAACCTGAGTGGATGAAAAACAGCCTCACCTGCTAAGTCAAGAAGATCTTAATGATCTGGTAAGAGACTTGTCACTATCAAAGGAGAAAGCAGAATTGTTGGGTTCAAGGCTGAAGCAATGGAATTTGCTAAAGGAGGACACCAAATTATCTTTTTACCGTGATCGTCACGCAATCCTGGCATCCTTTTACCAAATGGAAGAAGACATTTGCTTCTGTACTGATGTTAATGGTCTCATGGGTGAACTGGGACATGAACATGTTTCTGCTTAATGGAGACTATTCATTGATTCCAGCAAAGCAAGCCTTAAAGCGGTACTTTTACACAATGGAAACCAGAGGCCATCCGTTCCTATTGCTCATGCAGTTGGGTTGAAGGAAACATGAGTTGATGACGAAGCTTTTAAAACTCACTCACTATGCAGATCACCAGTGGAACCTCTCCGGTGACCTCAAAGTTGTGTCACTCCTTCTGGGTATCCAACTTGGGTACACCAAATACATGTGCTTCTTGTGCCTTTGGAACAGTCGTGATGATGCCAACCACTACAGGCAGAAACAGTGGCCAAACCGAGATGAACCTGGCAGATACGATGTGAAGCACCTGCCGTTAGTAGATCACCAGAAAATCTATCTTCCACCACTTCACATAAAATTGGGTCTTATGAAAAATTTTGTAAAGGCAATGGACAGAAATGGCGAAATTTAAACAAATTAAGTTTGGTTTTGAGAAAAGTGAAACCAAACTCAAAGAAGGCATTTTTGTTGGACCCGAAATCCATCAACTGATCCTTGATGATGCGTTTAAACAGAAGTTCAACCCAGCGGAATCAGCAGCATGGAAAGCATTTGTGCTGGTTGTTGAGCTTGTGGAGAACATGATGACAGCGTTTCACGTAATGGGTGCCAGAATGTCACTTAAGATGCACTTTTTACATTCCCACCTCGACTTCTTCCCACCCAATCTTGGTGATGTCAGCGATGAGCATGGGGAGAGATTTCATCAAGATATCAAGACGATGGAAAGCAGATATCAGGGAAAGTTCAATCCCAGTATGATGGGAGACTACTGTTGGTTCTTGCAAAGAGAGACGAATGTACAGTACAAGCGTAAAAGCAAGTGTCTCAAACATTTTTGAACATGCTGACATCACTTGTGTGAGTTAAGATAGGTGTATATATGGTGTAACATGTCCCTTTATGTGTGTTGATGTTTGTTTTCAGTGTAAAATCCTGGAAGACACAAGTTCGGTGAGATAGTTTATAATAAATAAAAAAAATTAAATTGTGCCGTACGGCAAATTATCTTAAATGTCAGCAACGTGTAGCTCAGAAACCAGACGTGGTAGCTGAATTTTAATTACAGATCTGAAATCAGCATCAAAAACTGAACTAGAAACACTTCTCAAGTTCTCAGTAGCAAACAAAAAGTTTTTTTTTTTTGTTGACCAGTGTAATCAAAAACATTGTTGTTAGATTTGACAATTACTGTTAAACATGTTCAGACTGAGCCAACAAAATATTTTAACAGGCTATATTAAATATTTGCTAAATGTGTGCATCCCGGTAAAAAAATGTCATTTTTCTGAAAACCATTAAAATGGATTTATAGCATTTTGGAAAAGAGCT
>JAOVYU010060168.1:0-10087 GCA_025674565.1 Synodontis membranacea
TTGTTGTTCTTGATGTTGTTGTGGTAAGCTATAACAATGATTAAAAATGCACTGTGACTTAAATCTATTTGTTACCTCAAGGATAGTTCAAAGTAATGGAACAAAGGAGCTTTGCACATCATATTTCCCATTCAAATCAGGAAGTTTTGGCTCTGTCTGTATTCTTTATACAATACAACATCTAAGAAGTCTTAATGGTTATCTTTATTCTATTTTATTTTTTAAACACTAGTTCTCTAGGTTTTTCCCTATAAGTTACTGGAAACCAACCACCAAAAATCTTCTCAAAAGTACACAATGTTTTAACATGAACTAATTCAAGATAAAACAACCAGCATTTACCCAAAAGGAAAGAATGTTTTTATCCTGAACCTAATCAAAAGAACAGTATACAATTAAACAAAGAATACAGTTTAGCTGTAAAATTAGCTTACTGTAAAAGTGACCCCAGGTTAGTATTGAAGAATGCTTCTTGAGGGAGATATTCTTCTTATTACAGTTGTAGGATGTCTGTTGAGGAAGAGAAATAAAATATACAGTTTTTGACATACTCAGTTTGAAGAAATCAGTGAAGGAGAAAGTGAATGTGATGTAAACTTTTATTGCCAAGTGAAAATTCTAGCAATTATCTTTTAATTATGACATTAATATTCAGATTCACACAATCCTGGTTATTTTTCTGGATCTTTATTTCTCACCTTCAGTAATAGTAGAGGACATTAAGCTCCTCGTGTTGAAGTTGTATGCAGGGCTGGACTGGGCATGAAGGCATTGATACCAGCTTCCCCAACATCATCCCGTTCACCCAGAACCATTTTTCACTGAGGAAGCGTAGGCCTATCCACACACTTGCTGGTCAAGATTCAAGATTCTCAAGATTCAAGATCCTTTATTTGTCACATGCATAGTTATACAGGTTCAACACACAGTGAAATGTATGTTTGGGCTTGTTTAGTCTCTATTCTAAGCAGGACTAGCAGTGCTTCATAATCCACAAAGGTTAAGTCAGTGTAGTGACTCCTGCAGAGCTTAAGAGCCTCATCCCATGTTTTACTCTTTTTTCACCAGTGTGAACCTCCTGTAACAATTGGAAAACAGCCATCATCAATTGAGGTATTTGGAGTTAAAGCAGCACAATCTTCTCCTGTCCTCTGATCATCAGGCTCACTGGAGTTCCACTTCATGAAATTAAGCTGTTCTTTACCAGACCACTGCCAGACCTCTATAGACCTCCAGACCCTGCAGTTCTGTTCACCCCTATCCAAACCCACAGAGAGTTTTGTCCTGTAACCTACACAGCTTTCTGGTGTTCCTCTTCAGTAGTGATGCTGGCCAAGTGCTGCTTGCAATAGGTCTGAGCTGTAGACAATGACATTGACTGAGGAACACAAATGTACTCTCTTACCAGGCTTACAGAAATTCCATCTTTGCTGTTGTACATCTATGCTCTGTAAACCTTTCCTTACATCTCCCGGCTTACAACTTCAGCCTGATGGAATTCATTTAAAGTACATGCAAAAGAGCATTAAAGCATAATCATCAATTTACTAAAACCAAAAGTGTGGTAAGCTAAAACAATATCACATCTGTACCTGTAATATATCATTCTTTTGCTGGTGACCTGAATGAATGCAGAGTAAGAATGACAATAAATTCCTGATTTTTGAATATCAACTCTTCTTTATATAGCTTACCTTTCTTTTATTAATGTTCTGCAACAGTCTAGTGAGGTTCTGAAGATTAAAATGCCACTCATGCATTTGATAATTAACAATAGTGTATGCATCATTCAGGTAAGGAGACGAGACGTGGCTTAAGATGTAGGAGGCAGACTGGCACACAGGAATTTCAGGGGCAAAACCAGAGGACAAAATCAAGGTCATTAACCAGAGAAGTATGCATGATGAACCAAAGGCTTAGTATGTCAGGCTGATAAACACTGGATGATACTTCCCAGTGACTCTGTGCTCTGAAAGTCTGTAAATACTGTGAGTGTGAGTGTGCACATGAGTGATTAAAGCCAGGTGTACATGATTAGTAATCTGGTGTACATGAATGTGGCAATCAGAATACGTGATAGTAATTGGAGTCTGTGGCAGCCATGTTTGTAGGCTATGATGTTCTTATGGAAGTTGAGTCTGACCCAGATTCAGGAATTGACTTGAGAGACCTGCTGCATGAAGAACTCACTCTTGAAGCATGGTTCTTTCTGGGCCTACATGGAGAATGGAGATCAAGATTGTCATGAACTGAGACCCAGTTTCTCTCCTCCAGGCTGAACCCCTGGCACTTAATGAAGCATTGCAATTTTCCATCTTTGTACCTTGAAATCAAGATTTCTTTAAGTACATGAGCAGGTTGTCCTTCAATGTCAAAAGGTGCCTGGGGGTTAGAAGCCAGGACAACTTCTGGTAGTCTTGGTAGTGGTCTATGTCATATTTACCTTCAGTAGGGCTCAGTTTCTTAGAATACTCATCCCTAGCCTGTCAGTGAATAGGCATTGCATATCTGGGAATGACATGAAGAGTGACATACTGTAAGTGGGGCTGCACTTGAGCAGGAATCACTGGCAGAAACCACAGAAACCTCTAAATGTCACGATTCTGTTCTGATACAGGACGCAGATGCAGGAGAGTAAGATCAAGAGTATTTATTAAACACTCAGGGAGAAACACACACAGTGGGGAGATTGGGAAAAAACCCAAAAACAAACAAATAAACAAAGTTGCAGACTAATCCTATTAAGACACCGGGCCGGACTAACTAAATCTCGTAATAGACAACACACATAAAAGTCCAAGGCTACTACATCCACTCCGTGGAGTGCCACAGTCCATATCGCAAAACACCAGCAAATAGCAAACACTTAGCAGTAGTGCCGTTAGCCTCCGAAGAGCGAGGGAGCTTTGAGCAGGATGCTGGCTCAGCAGCAGTGTAGAGCAGATGCTGGAGGAGCTGGATAGCGTGTAGCATGTAGCTTAGCAGTTAGCGTGCAGCTAAGTGAGTAGTGGCCTGGTATCAATCTGCATACAGAAGGATACAGGTTAGATATACAACAATCTATGTACTAACAATAAGAACGGACGCCTAGTAGTAGTGTAGGAGGGTTTATATATGGGAGATTAATCTAACATTCCACCCATACGTGATTCAGGGAGATTCTTAAAGTGACAGACACACACATTCACAAACAAACAACCCAACCTCAATAGAGACACGCCCCTCCCCGGGCTAAAGCCCAAACGAGCATAAGGGAGAGGGCGTGAATATGACAGTACCCCCCCTTGAAGGGCACTTTCACCGGAGTGCCAGGGCTGGCCAAACCTGGAGGGCCAGCGCCCGTAGGCTCTGGACTGACACACGCATCAGAATCCGAGGCGAGTTCTCTGTCCCAGACGAAGGAAGGAGCGCAGCAGAGCTCGAGGCCAGAGGGGGGAGTATAGCGGACGACGAGGGTCGAGGAGGGAATGGAACTCTCCGCGGAGCCTAAGGGGAGAATGATGTCCAGGGCGACACGGGAGGGGAAAGCGACGTCCCGAGCGTAGCGGAGTATGCTAGCGACATCCGAGGTGGAGCGTGAGGGGGGGACAACGACCAGGGCGACAGAAGAGGGGGGAGCGATGTCCCGAGCATAGAAAAGGTTACTAGCGACGTCCGATGTGGAGCCTAAGGGAGGCATGACGTCCGATGTAACACAGGAGGGGGGAGCGATGTCCTGAGTGTAGTGGAGGGTGCTAGCGACGTCTGGGATGGAGCCCACAGTCAGAAGGACGTCCGAGGTGGAGCAAGGAGGTAGAGTGACCAACGAGGTCGAGGTGGAAAGCGCCACGACGTCCAAAGCCGAGATAGGCAGAGAAGCGACGACGTAGTCCTCCACAACCAGGGGTGGGATACTTTCAGACCCGGAAACCAGGGCGGGACTAGGTTCATACAGATCCATAGATACCAGAATAGGTTCGTCCTGAGAAACCAAGGCTCATACTGCAAAGCCGGGGCTATAGCGGGCTCATCCTGAGAAACCTGGATTTGAGCGGGCTCGCACTGAGAAGTCAAAGCTAGAGTAGGCTCGTGCTGAGCAATCGTGGCTCATGCGGGCTTGCACTGAGAAGCTGAGACTTTAGCAGACTCGTGCTGAGAAGCTGAAGCTAGAGCGGGCTCATACTGATGAGTCAGACCTTGAGCGGGCTTGCACTGAGAAGTCGAAGCTAGAGTAGACTCGTGCTGAGCAATCGTGGCTCATGCAGGCTTGCACTGAGAAGTTGAACTGTAGCAGACTCGTGCTGAAAAGCTGAAGCTAGAGCGGGCTCATACTGATGAGTCAGACCTTGAGCGGGCTCGCACTGAGAAGTCGAAGCTAGAGTAGGCTCATGCTGAGCAACCGTTACTCATACGGGCTTGCACTGAGAAGCCGAGACTTTAGCAGACTCTTGCTGAGAAGCCGAAGCTAGAGCGGGCTCATACTGATGAGTCAGACCTTGAGCAGGCTCGCACTGAGAAGTCAAAGCTAGAGTAGACTCGTGCTGAGCAGCCGGAGCTTGTGCGGGCTTGCACTGAGAAGCCAGAATTTTAGCAGACTCGTGCTGAGAAGCCAGGACTTGTTTAGGCCCATACAGAGCGCTAGTCTGAAAGCTCTGTGAAAGGGAGGTGCCAAGCCTTTTCGGTGGTTTACATCCATCTCTACAACAGACTGAAGTGAGCTTGAGGCTGGAGTCAGCAGTGGGGCCGATTGAGGCACCGGAAGCTGTAAAATAGGTGCTTTTACATACGTAACCAGTTCAGACACAAGCCAAGACAGCCGATCGAGTTGAAGCCATTGATGGACAAGGCGCTGGTACACCGAGACTTCCTTTTCAGCAGAAAGGGGAAATCCTGCTGCGTCCATATTTAGGGTTCGTTCTTCTGTCACGATTCTGTTCTGATACAGGACGCAGATGCAGGAGAGTAAGATCAAGAGTATTTATTAAACACTCAGGGAAAAACACACACACAGTGGGGAGATTGGGAAAAACCCCGAAAACAAACAAATAAACAAAGTTGCAGGCTAATCCTATTAAGACACCGGGCCGGACTAACTACTCCACTAAACTCCATTTCTCCCCTTTTACATAGAGAGGGTTTTAGAGTGGGTGAGCTAACTCTTGTTTTACAAGAGAGATGTGAGATTCTCTGGAAAGGGTGTATATCAATATGTCATCAGTATTAGTGCTCAAGCTGACACGGTGCTACCTGATGAATGAGATCAGCATGGGAGTAACACAGTCTCAACTTTCTCCATTTTCTTGTTCTGCACCACTGAGCTTGACTTTCAAGAGCTTGATTGACCAATTTGCATGGGTTCCAGAGGGCTTGGGTCTGGGTGTGTGAATCTATTCACACTGTTCACACTATTGACACTTTGGTTAGGAAGAAGTTGGTCAACACGAATGGAAAGGCAAAGAAAGGAGTTCAGTGAAATTTGCTTGTCCCAGTATTATAGATTTGTAAGAACATTCACTCTGAGTACTGGCTCATTCCAGTCACTTACAGCAGCAAGAGTTTTGCCAGCAGCAATTGTTCAACCACCTCCTTCTCCTCAGATAAGTGGTCAAAAAATCTCAATGAAAGAACTCTATTTAGTACTTATATGACCTTTTGCTTCTCTCCTTAAAACGCAGGTAAGTGCCTTGTCAGGCAGCAAAGTGTTGAACTGGGTGATATATTGTTGATCAGAGATCGCAACTTAGTTAGAGGTAAGTAGAGGGGCCACTGTAGCATGAACCTTTGCATAGAGTTGTGAAAGACATTTATCTGTACACTTTACTTTCCAAGAGAAAATCATGTTTTTGAGTCCAAAAGCACAAATATTGACTGGAGTGGCCATTTAAAGTGAGATTGGATAGTATTGGGTCACTATCCAAAATGCCCATTCAGGTTTGGTGATAATAACTCATTGGAAACCCTATCTAATGCCTGATGAAATCTGATTGGCCAGTGGCAGCCATGGTTTTTAAGAAAGTGTGTCATCATCAAAACATACAAATCAATGCATACATGCAGTCCACCAAATTTTATCTTGGTAGGACATATGGTTCTCGAGAAATAGTTATCTGACTTCGACATTCTTCAGGTATGGGCCTTGTGGATGTGCTGTAGCATCACCATGAGGTGTAGTTTGGTCTTTCATTTTTCTGAGCAGCAGCTGAAATACTGCACCTAGCTGTACATATAGTTGTGGTCTGAAGTTTACATACAGTCATCATGGACAATGTCATGGCAATATTGGGATTTTTTATTATTATTTATTTGACCTGTTGTTTTTCAGGGGAAGGATGATTGTACAACATACATCTTTATAGATAAAAAAAAAAGTGTTCCATGTCAGGTCTGTTCCTGTTCCTGGGTTGTTCCTGACCATCTAAACCAATTTCCTCTCAGCTGAAGGTGATAGTTTGGGTCTTCATCCAGACCTTGGCAAAGATGCTACTCCTCCTATTAACCTGTACTTGTAAAACAAACCCTTGCTGTCTCAAACAGTCATGATCGGTCATGATCACTAACAGGAAGTTATGAGATCTTGGACTTGACAAACTAAAAGACATTTTGGAACTTTCAGCACAACTGAATCAGGAAACTCAAATTAATTTAAACTTGTGCACCAAATTCTTGGTTTTTATCTATTAAAGATGTATGTTGTATAATCATTCTTCCCCAGAAAAACACCAGTTCAAATAAATAATAATAAAAAAAAGCCCAATATTGCCATGAGATTCATGAACATGATGACTGTATGTAAACCCCTGACCATAACTGTATATGATGTATAATTTAGACTGCATGAAAAAGAAAGAAAGAAGAAGAAATGCACTGTACCTTAAATGTATTTGTCGATTCAAGGTCAGTGCAAACAAATCTAAAGGTAGCTTAGAACATAGCAGATTTCCCATTCAAATCTGTCAAATGCAAACTAATAAAGTAAGCTGCTCTAGAAGGATGTAACCTCAGCTTTTGAGTTGCTTTGGCTTTTTCTGCATTCTTTATGCTTTATAACATCTAAACAAGCTTTCATAGGTTTCTTTATTCCATTATATTTAAAAACCCTAGCTGTCTGTCTATTTTGTATATATAACTGAAAACAATCACAAAAGATTTACCCATAGGTGCCCAATGTTTTTAACGTGAACATATTAAAGAGAAAAGTGTAAAATTAAATAACAAATGAATTAATTTTCAATGAGCCTAAATATTACAGTTTTATTACAGCTGATGCCTCCAGGTCAAACATACTAGGTAATGTCTAGGTCTGGATGAATTCTTATAGGATTCTAACAGGAGGAGATATTTTTCTTATTCCAGTTGTGAAGAGTCACCTGTTTAGTAAAAGAATTTTTGACACATTCAATTTTAAAGTGTTACTAAAGGAAAAGGTGATTTTGGTATTTTATTTTTAAGTGCAGGTCTGGAATTTCTAACAAAAATCACATCGTAATGACATTGATACTCAAATAGTTAGGAAATACATAGTTAGGAAATATCTCAGCAATATTTTGCTTATTTTTGCTCCATAAAAAAATGGTTCCCAAATCCACAGCTGGAGACAGACTGACTGTTTCAGTGGAACAAAGTATTGCTAGAATTAAAATTTTGTATTGCAAAAACAAAGCGCAGTGAAACAAATAGTGAAATGTAAATATCTAAATATCCTAAATATCACATCCAATCAAACTAGTGGACTTGAACTAACTGTTTTAAAACCCTGGTTAATGTTCTGGAACTTTATTTCTCACCTTCAGTAATAGCAGAGGAAATTAAGCTTCTCATGTTGAAGTTGTATGCACCACAGCAATAGGGTCGGGCTGGGCATGAAGGCAGTGATACCAGGCTCCCCAGCAGGCCCCTGTTCACCCAGAACCATTCTCATTCGAGGAAGCGAAGGTCTATCCACACACTGGCTGTTTGGGCTTGTTCAGTCTCCATTCTAAGCAGGACTAGCAGTGCTTGAGAGCCTCATCCCATGTTTTATTCATTTTTTGCCAGCATGAACCTCCTGTAGCAAATGGAAAATTTGCATACAGCCATCATCAATCCAGCCATATGGAGTTAAAGCAGCACAATCTTCTCCTGTACTCTGATCATCAGTCTCACTGGAGTTCCACTTCATGCGGTTCTGTTCGGCCCAATCCTGAAGAGGAAATCCACAAAGAGTTTTGTCCTGTAACCTTCACAGCTCTCTGGTTTTCCTCTTCAGTAGTAATGCTGACCAAATCCCCATAATGCTGCTTGCTATAGTATTGGGCTGTAGTCCATTGCATTGATTGAAGAACATGAATGTAGTCTCTTACTGGACTTACATCCATCCCAATAAAGAACCAACAGGAAACAAATAACAATGCGTCTAAGCTCTGTTAACCTTTACTTGCATTTCCAGAAGTGCAGCTCCCAGATTCTCTAGATTAAATTCAAACACATGCAAAATAGCATAAAAGCATCATCATTAGCTCAAAACCCAAAGTGTGGTGTCATATTTCTACCTGTAATATATATCATACTTTTACTGGACACCCCAGTGAATGCAGAATAAGAATACATTTAGAATAACAGTGGGTCTATGGCATAAATAAAGTGCAACTGGAACAAGAAGCATGCAGGGGCGTTGGCTTCCCTGGACCTGCAAGAAAAAGTGTGGGTGAGGGAGTGAATGATCAGGGCTTTACCCTCCCTCAACATCCACAGCTGAAGTGCCCTTGAGCAAGGCACCTAACCCTGCTCTGGGTCTGTGTGTGTGTGTGTGTGTGTGTGTGTGTGTGTGTGTGTGTGTGTGTGTGCGCGCGCTCACCCCTCACTTGTGTGTCTGTGTTCGCTGCTTGGATGGGTTAAATGTAGAGGAAAAAATATCCCTTGATGGACCAATACATATGCTTTTTATACAGAAACATTTTATCAAATACATTTTATCTTTCAGTTATTTTTGTTGGTTTTTTGTTGGTCTACAACATACAACCCCAATTCCAAAAAAGCTGGGACACTGTGTTAGATAAAAAGAAAAAGAAAAAACAGAATAAAATAAAACCAGAATGCAACTATTTTATTCACAACAGAACACAGAAAACATATCAAATGTTGAAAGTGAGACATTTTACTAGTCCATGAAAAATATTAACTCATTTTGAAGCTAGGCTAAAAATTCTGCGATGGGCTCAGGAACACTTCTAGGAATCACTGTATGTGAATGCAGTTTGCTGTGTCATCTACAAATGCTGGATAAAGGTCTCTCATGCAAAGAAGAAGCCATATGTGAAGAGAAATGCTGCCATCTTCTCTAGACTGAAGCTCATTTAAAATGGACTGAGGCAAAGTGGAAAACTGTTCTGTGGTCAGACGAATCGAAATTTGAAATTCTTTTTGTAAAACATGGACACTGCATCCTCTGGACTAAGGAGGAGACGGCCCACCCAGCGTTCAGTTGAAAAGCCTGCGTCTCTAATGGTATGGGTGCATTAGTCCCTGTGGAATTAGCAGCTTGCACATCTGGAAAGGCACCGTCAATGCTGCAAAGTATATACAGGTTATGGAACAACACATACTCCCGTCTAGATGATGTCTTTTTCAGGGAATGCCATGCAGATTTTAGCAGGACAATGTTAAACCACATACTGCATCTATTACACCAGCAGGGCTTCATAGTAGAAGGTTCTGGGAGCTGAACTGCCTCCTGCAGTCCAGACCTTTCACCCTTTGAAAACATTCGGCGCATCATGAAACAAAAAATAAGACAAAGACCCAGGACTGTTGAGCACCTGGAATCATGTATCAGACAAGAGTTGGCCAACATTCCTCTCCCAAAAATCCAGTATTTGGTCTCCTCTGCTCGCAGATGTTTACAGACTGTTGTTAAAAGAAGAGCGGATGCTTCACAGTGGTAAACACGGCATTGTCCCAACTTTTTTGAAACGTCCTGCTGCCATCAAATTCAAAATGACCACATTCTTTTCTTAAAATGGTGCATTTTCTCAGTTTAAACATTTCATATGTTTCCCATGTTCTATTGTAAATAAAATTTGTGTTTATGAGATTTGCAAATGATTGCATTCTGATTTTACTTCCATTTTCC
>JAOVYU010060178.1:0-10087 GCA_025674565.1 Synodontis membranacea
TTGTTCAATAATGTTCTCTAACAAACCACTGAGGCCTTCACAGAACAGGTGTATTTATAATGAGACTAAATTACACAGGTCAACTCTATTATCTAATTAGGTGAAGGCAATTGATTGCACTGGATTTTATTTAGGGGTATCAGAGTACAGGGCGACTGAATACGCGCATGTCACACTTTTCAGATTTTTATTTGCTTAAAATTTTGAAAACCACGTATCATTTTCGTACCACTTCACAATTATGTGCTACTTTGTGTTGGTCTATCACAGAAAATCTCAATGAAAAACATTTAAGTTTGTGGTTGTAAGGTGTCAAAATGTATAAAAGTTCAAGGGGTATGAATACTTTTGCAAGGCACAAATAACTTTACTTGTTTTTAGCCGTCTAACAAGTATGCACTGTAGCTAGATTTCTCTCTTTTTGTCTCTTGAAAGGAATTATATCTGAATAATTTTCAGTCTCGTGAAGAAAATCCTTTCTCACATTCTCTGCTGGTGTCTCTGTTGCTTCCATGCAATATTTATAACTTCACTTGCACATACACATACTCTACCTGCACATGCAGCACTCTCTCTACTACTAACGAGGAAATGAAGAGAGGGATATCAGGTTAACAAGGGGGTAATTTTTCTAAGAAGAGGGATGGCATCCCTTCTCATTGCCACTAAAATCCTCTACTGGGTTGAATTCATGGACTATGTAATGTAAGAGTAAATGACTAATGTGTAGGATAAAATTCTGATGTTATTATGCCATTAAAACATATTTTGCAGTGTAAGAGCACCTGAAAAGGTCCATATTCTGATATGTAAGTTACAGAAAAAGTGATTGTGAATCAAGGAAGTAAGGTGAAAAGAAAATGGCTTGATATGAAAATGGCAGAGAAGAAAGATCTACACTGTACCCAGAGGAAGCACATCACGAAGAAGAAACTAGTACTTTAAAAATGTTTTGGTGTCTAAACCAAAGTGCTAGGAAACTAGGAAGTGTTGAATGTGTGACCTTAAATTTATTTTGTTAAAACTGAATGACTAGTTTAATTTGTCTCAATTCATGGTTTGTTGGCTTACTTCCTTTATTTTTCATATTCTTTAGCTAATTCCATTGATGGCTTAGTGGTTAAGGCAGCGGGTTACTGATCAGGTTACATTGGGTCCTTGGGGCTCTTAACCCTGTCTTCTCCAGGAGCCCATATCATGGCTGACCGTGTGCTCTAATCCAAACTTCCTGAGAAGAGATCAGTGGTTAAGGCTCTGGGTTACTGATCAGAAAGTTTGGGGTCATGATTGACCCAGTGGTCTGACATCAACTTCCTAATAATAATTTGATGATTTAAAGTATGTAATTTTTTAAGCAAAATATAATCATTCGATTGTTGTATAATCATTAAATCATGTAGATTTAAAGAGACCAAGAAACATAAATGTATGTGTAATTGCAGTTCATTTTTTTTTTGTTGAAAGTAGGGATGGACAATCGTCCCTATAATTTCAATTAAGAAATGTTCATTGTTTGCTTACCCAAACAGAGCCCAAAACTGTATGTATAAAATACTTGGCTCTATACTATATATATATATATATATATATATATGCAAAAATATAAAGAACAGGTGAGATTATACACTGCCTGTCCAAAAAAGGTCACCACTTGGATTTAACTGATTACTTAAACAACCATGTCAGATGACACATCCGGTGGTCGTGGAAAAGATATTATCTGTAATCTGTTTCAGAAGGGTCAAATTATTGGCATGAATCAAGCAAAGAAAACAGCTAAGAAGATTACTGAAACTACTAAAAATGGGTTAAGAACTGTTCAGTGCATGATTAAAAACTGGAAGGATAGTGGGGAACCATTATCTTTGCAGAAGAAATGTGGTCAGAAAATAATCCTGAATGACCATGATTGGCGAACACTTAAACGTTTGGTGAAATCAAATCAGAAAAAAAAAAACAACAGCAGAACTCACGGCTATGTTCAATAGTGAAAGTAAGAGCATTTCCACACACACAATGTGAAGGGAACTCAAGGGATTGGGACTAAACAGCTGTGCAGCCTTAAGAAAACCACTGATCAGTGAGGCTAATTACAAAAAAAGGCTTCAATGCTAGGGAGCCTACAGATTGGACTCTGGAGCAATGTAAAAAGGTCATGTGGTCTGATGAGTCCAGATTTACCCTGTTCCAGAGTGATGGGTGGATCAGGGTAAGAAGAGAGGCACATGAAGTGATGCCCCCATCATGCCTAGTGCCTACCGTACAAGCCTGTGGGGGCAGTGCTATGATCTGAAAAATGAACCAGATCATCCCTTCTCAGGGACAGGTGGGTGGTAATTAATTTCTTTCCATCACTTATGTATTTGGCAACATGCATGGATTTCCTAAATCAAATGTACTCTCTAAACTTGATTTTAGTACCACATTTGCCATTAGTGAATGGTTTCAACTTGCTTTAACGTGCAGCAACCCTCCCACATGTTCTTATGCTCACTGAAGATGGGAGAATGGCACAAGCCATAATCCTCAAACACACCATCAACAGCCTCTTCATACCTCATTTTATTTCACTATTAATTACTCGTGTCATGCATAAATATGACTTGATAAAACTATAGTTCACTAACATGAAATCTTAATCTGTGGAGTGCTTTAAAATTAGCTGTGATGACTTCAGATTACTGTATATTCACTTCCAATTTCAAATGTACATCCTTGACTCTAAAGAATACTTTTGATACTCCTGAGTGGCACAACAGAAAAGCATTTCTGGGAGATCATGAGTTAGAATCCCGGTGGCCGGGAGCTCTAGAGAGCAAAATCGTGGATAGGTCTAGCTACACTTTCTTTTGGGTAGGGCTAATGCGATGTACTTCACAAACTTGTTCATCTTTTGCAGACCCACATGCCTACAACATTTGGTGTGAGGACATAAAACTACAGTATATGCTATGCCCAAGACTCTATGACATATGGTGGCACTATAGAGACACTGGGTCACATCATTGGCCAAGCCTTGATCCACTGATGTGTTTGCCAAATTTCATGAGATTTCACCCAAGGGAGCCACTTTGAAAATGGTCAAGTCTTGTAGAAAAAAAAAATCCTAGAAAAAATCCTCAGGACCTGTTAGGATCCACGTGAATTTCCCCTATTGAAACACTTTTCAAAACCATTTTTCACCAATTTCGTTATCATTGGATAGCTTCACGTAGATATTGAAGATTTCAAACTAAAAGATTCTTCTGTATATCATAAAAACCCTTATGCTCATAATAAATAAAATCTTTATGCTCTCTGATTTTTGTAGTAAAAAGACACGAAAGAGTAATGTCTTATAATTCCACTATCAGCTGTCAGAAGAGTGTTTTGATTTCTTGAAGTCAGGTTTGTGTCAGTGTCACGTGCGCTCCTCGTGTGAGAGAATGGGGCGGACTCACAGTGCAGGGATTACACAGCGTATGTGAAACTTAAAGAAATATTTATTCAAATAAAGCGTGGCATAAACTGAGGCAAAACAGAAACTGAAACATGGGTAAAAGGTCACTCAATATACACATACATAAACCAACGGAAATCAAGGCAGCCGGCAAACATTCGGCATATGTAACCCGCATGCGTGTTATGCCGATATCGTCTGTGTTGTGTGCGAAGATGAGGCATGAGACATTGCTGGATTCCAATTCCTTTAGTCACTGTAATGATAACTATAATAACCATGAGCAGTATGTGTGATGCGTCTGCCAGGCTCAGCTCCCCTGACAAAGGAGCAACATGCACGCGGTTACCAGAGGGCGATGGAATTTTCTCTTACTCCTTTTAAGCAAACAGGCAAGCTTAGCATGCTATTCATTGACTTCTGCCGTTGAGACAAAGCTCATAAACTTCAGTTAATGAATTCAAATCACAGTAGGATTCACACCGAACAATTCTCACATTATACAGAACAGAACAAGGCAGTATAGACACATTCAAATTACACTTAATAACTTTTATGAACTTTTATCGGCAGAGTGCAACTCAACAGTAACCTACCTCCAGCGATCTGAAAAAAGCCTCTTGTCATGTGGCAAGCACACCACGCTCGCCTGCGCTTCCCCCTCCAGCCCTCTGTGCCCACTGAGCTACTACTATTGTGTATTAGCATTTCATCTCAGTTCCAGTTGGCAGCCGTGTCTAAGGTTTGAGTTGCATTTTATGAGATCTGAATGGTTAGCTATGTTTAAAGTTTGAGTTGAAATCTATGTCGTATATCTCGTTGTCTAAGTTCCGCTCTTGAGGTTTGTATTCAATGTCTGTCTTATGTTTAATATATAGCTTTTGGCGTCATTCTGCCCGACCCTCAGCCTAAGTGTTTTGGTTATAGACCCTCAGCCCAACCCTCAGCCTAAGTTCGTTTCATATCTGAGTGTTTTTGCCGGTTTCCTCCATTCTTGTATGTGTTTATGGTCATTGAATTTGTCTAGTCTCGGTTTCAGTTCAGGTTTGGTCTTGGGTTTTGTATGCGCATAATTATTAAAATAAATGCTCTTTAAATTACACCTTACTGCCTGTGTTTCTGTTTCCCTTATGCCTGGGTTTCATTACTGTACTTTCCGTTTAAATAAAATCAAGTTTACTTTCACTTTCGCTATCTGAGGATCCCTGCATTTGTTTCCAGTGCACACATGTAGCACATGGTGCAGATGGTGGTCTAATGTTTAGGGAAATGCCCTTATAATTGGAAGAGTGCAGGTTAGAATCCCACGACCAAATATATATACATAAATATATTTATACATATACATAAACCTAGCCAAAGACAAATAAGGGAGAGGGTATGGGAACTGAGCACACGCTCACTAACACGGCAAATGGCAAACTAAGTGTCATGTCTCATGCGCACCGCATCTGTGCAGGAGACTTATATCGGCGCACATCACCAAGCCCTCTCTCTCTGTGCACTTTCCACGCAGCCATAGCCTGCAAGAGACTTCCGGGAAAGTGTGCACGTTGCCCGTGGAAACACACTCCCAGGGCATGCGCACTACCGACTCACGCTCAGACTTCCGCGTTCACGTGAGTGCACACCGGGACAATATCAGCAACAATTATGGACACTATGAAAGACTGTCTCGCGCACACTTCGGCACAAGGCTTTGTTCCCGTCAAGGGTGGACTGTGCTGTCTGACCTTTACTTCTCTTCTCAAGGTGTTCTTCCGCGTTCGCCCTTGGGGTTTGTTTTGATATTCCCTCATGCTCTGTTTGATGGTAGTAAGATGTATTATAAGCTGAGTGCTCCCCTTGGTTAAGTTACTATGCTTTGTCATTATTAAGTGCTATCCTCTGTTTGCTCTTGGTTATGTTTTTGTGTCCTCACATGCCCTCCTCGGGTTACTGTTATCACCCTAGCATTCTAGTTTTCTTCTCAGTTTGTTTTTGCTATGCTTAAGTTTTGAAATGTGTTTCTGTTAGCTTCCATGCTATCCACCTGGATGTGGTTACATGGGTAGATATAGATCCATAATCTTCTGTGTTGGTTTTGTTCCCGGCGCATCCACTGGCCTCTGCGTTGGCTGAGCTGTTCTCTTTCATCCCTATTGTGCTAAGCCCTTGTTTAGGTGGTTTTTCTCCCTGGTTTTGGTTTAGGGTTATTTTAAGTTACTTCCTTGTTTTGGCATTACCCATGTTTATGTTGGGTTATTATTCTGTCTTAGTTTAGCCTCTGATCCTGTGTCTCTGCCAGCTTGCTGTTTGTTCCTTTGTTCCATTTCCCTGATACCTTCCCTCATGCACCGTGCCTTTGTTCAAATAAATGTATTCACTTTAACTCTACTTTCCTCCTGTCTGCATGCTTCCTGCATCTGCGTCTGATTTCCTCCACTTCATGCCCACCTTCCTAGTAGTACGTGCCACTAAGGAGAGCATAGACACATATAAACATACACAGATAAACCTAGTCGATCACGAACAAGGGAGAGAGTATGAAAACTGAGCACTGATATATAAACACATTAAATCACCAACAGTGCCTGAGGAAAACATAGGAACAGCACTACTGATATACACATACGTTAAATGACAGACAGAACTGCAGAAAACAAACCCCAATAGCGAACACAGAAGGACGCAGGGAATCAGGAAGCAGAGATCAAAAGCACACCAACGTCCACCCATTACTGAAACAAAGCCTCGCACCGAAGCATGTTCAAGGGAATCTTTTATAATGTCCATGATTACATGATCACATCCCAGCGTGTCTCTTATTGGGCACACAAATGTCCGTATCTGCGCAGACAGCATGCATGTGCTGGAAGAGTGTTAGTTCGGGTCGCATCTGCATAGAAACATGACATCAAGGGCTACTTTTCATCATAACAATTCTCTCTTTTTCATCTTATAAAAACAATGTGGCAAATACTGACAATGTAAGAGATTTTATGGAAATGCCTTATTTGACCTTCTATAAAATGACCAGCGAAAAGAACATAATCGATCATAATTACTAGAGACCCTGCATTACTTAAGACATACAGCTGGAAATCTTATCCTACTGAAAGAAACATCAATTAGGGGATTTGATCATTTTTTTTCTATTTGGATTGATGGATATTGAATGATGTTCTAAAATAGAATAGTCTTTGGTACAAACAATTCATTATATATTTTGCCTTTAATTTTCACCACTTTCTTGTTCTTTTAAACATACATAATGTTACATAGTGTGATAATTGTGATGTGTTCAGACAGTTTCAAACTGTTAATACACATATTAATGGAATAGAATGCTATAGTCTGCCGTAATAGCTCCAATATCTTTAAAGCACAAAAACCAAAGAAACAAACATCAGACACCGAATACGTCTTGGCTGACCAACTATGTTTGGGACAAAAGAGAAGAAGTTCCACTTGTAAGCACTGAGTTACCTTCTCACTGTAAATCACAACTTGTCCTTTTGGTATCATCACATTATCCTTACATAAGTTTCTAATATGTAACTATATATCTTTCTCTAATTAAGCAAAACCAATTTCATCGAAATCAGTTTAACCAGTCAGCCTGAATAAGCTACAGAGAAAACAAGCAAACAGGATGTTCAGATAGATTTCAGTTACATATGAGGGATTCTCAACTTTTGGTTAAGGATGTAATAAAATTTTGGCAGTTCTATGGCTAATTAAAAATCCTTGCTCACTTTTAAAATAGTTGTTAGTTATGATGTAGAACAAGACAGGTTTGCATAATACTTTTTTATTTAAAATAAACAAGGTGAGATGATCAGTTAAGGAGAGGTAAAAAAGATCCAATTGCTTGATGGTCTTGACAGCAAGACCACAAGGGAGTTTCGCTTCACTGCTTACAGCACTGACAGCTTTCATGTCCTTGGGAATTACTATGGCAATAAAACTTCCATAGATATCAAAATAGTCGAGCAGCTACAGAAGATGCCAGCTGTCAGAAATCAACCATGGAAAATAGTGGAGTTGTTTCAGACTGTGAAAAAAACACTTGCTTCCAAGGTCAAGACTTAAAAAAACCTACTGGTGACAAAGTCAAATGGAAAGAGGGTTCCAGGCTCAATTAAAAAATAATGGTTTGTTTAAGTCACTTACAGGAGGAATATGGTGACATGAGACAATCTGTTGGCATTCCTTAATGACCAAGAGTGCATCTATGAGAAGCATGAGCAATTGAGGGATGAGGAACCGAGCAGAAAAGAAGCCATTTCTGAGCAAAGTGGTTGTGTAGTCTGTGGTCAGTTCATACTGCAAACCCAGCTATCTGTGCAAAAAAAACCAAAAAAAAAAAACAAGGCTGCAGGACATATCCTGGAGCGTCATTCTTATCTCTGCCAAAATTCTAAGAAAAGCAACAGAGAACAGAAAAAAACTTGGTCCAGTATATTTGGTCCACAGGAAGATCAGCACAGTAGACGAGGGCAAACTTCATATTATGATTGCAGTCAATTTCTCAAAAAGAAAAGAAAAGTTGTGACTTGGCAGAAATTTTCTACAGAAGCAAATCAGACCTCAGATACCAAATACCTTGAGAAGAAGGGAACTGCTCAGTGAAATAGAAGGGCTGTATGACCCTGTTGAACTAACAAATCCTGCTAATCAAAAAGGAGCTCTTTTGGTGCAGAGAGTGTTCCAAGAGGCAAAAGCGGAGACCTGTCCAGTCAAAGATTAATGGAACACAGCACTCTCAGATGGCCTCAGAGAAGATGCAGTTAAACTCTTCAAGAGTACGTCCAACTTGGAAAAGTAAGTTCATAATGGCACTATCGCCCTCATTTTTCACAGGCCAACCATCAAGATGTTGATGAGGACTCAGAATGGCAAAATTGGCTAAAGCCTCTGAATTTGCCATTGAAAAGTTACCGATCAAATCACTTAAAGAATTGGCAGAGAAGCTGCAAAAGAAAGTGTTTGTTGCTGCACTAAATAGACCCAAAGCATAGAAACTAGAACTGAAACAAAATCAACACCAGATCTACATGGAGCAAAGGAGACCAACTGCAGGTTCAGCTGTCCAAAGCCTTGTAGATTTCAAGAGGCTCAGCATCATATCCCAACTGGTTAAAACAGTTTGATGGATCTGGAAAGCTCCTAAAATAGTTAATTGGACAAAATCAAACCATTTACAGTCCAAAATGGAGGTAGTCTTGAAAAGGAAGGGAAATCTTCCTTGCAGCACAAGAAGGTGCAATCTCCCTAACTACTGACTCTCTGGTAGTTAATAAAAATCCAGACTCTGAGATATCGGTTTGTGTTGGCTGAGTTGAAGGTCTTGCGAAAGACCAAGTTGGTGACCGCATCCTGCTATGTGAAGCATGGGTGTCTAGCTTGAGAAGCCAAAAATGAGGGTCACGATGGAGCAGCCAGAACCTTGCTCAAAATGTTAAGGAAGGCATGGGTCATAAAAGGAAGAAGAATTGCTTTAAAAAATGTCGACAGCTGCATGACTTGCATTAAAGCAAAAGCAAAGAAGTGCAAACAAGTAGTGAGTAATTTGCCACCTGAAAAGTACTGAACTTTCTACTGAACTTTCACCATTCAATTCACAACGGAAGATTACCCCAACCCATACCAAGTGAATGATGTCATGAATAGAGTGGCACTAAAAGTATATGGGACTGTTTTTTGAAGCCATGCAGACTAAGCAACGGAGCCCAGGAGGAGGCTGCAGCAAAAGAGTGGAACAGAGTGGATATGGAACGTCCATCCAGCAGATTCAACCTTGCAAATGAGTGCCCAATTGATGCTAGGATACAGAACTAAGAAGACTGCATTCAGAATGTCAGACCAATTACTCTCCACCAAGTGGAGACATTAAAACCTTAACCAGCTACTGGAGGTGTTAAGACAAAACGGCCTTAACCAGCCAAACTGCCTTAGTGCTGCCCAGGACACTTTAAGAGTAACATACAGTGTCACAAATAAGCAGTCTACTACCAATCGCAACACTAAAAGAAAGCGCTGTTAAAAATGTCTTAGTGTTTTAAACTGCAGTAAAACTGTGCTGGACTGATACATCTAAAGAGACTGGAGAGGCAGCTCTTTTTTTACTGTCAACTTGCTCTACTTTCTGTCCTTTAAAAGAAATTGATGCAACTACTTGGAAGTAGTTTACATGTATGTCATTGATTGGTTGCATTTGAAGGGCGCAAAAGGCAAAATAATAATAATGTTGCATTATCGAGCGTTACGTTGTGTGTCAAGGATACTGTTGGCTCCAAATCACCACTATGTTGATCTGAGACAGAAAGACCAAGACAGCGAGACCAAGACAAGACCGAGGGATCCGAGACTGTGACAAGCCCAAGACCACGTAAAAGACCGGTCTCGAGACATCCAACTTTTTTTTTTTTTTTTTTAAACGTGTCCTGTCCGCCACTTTAGCAAACAGTATGGTGGCCTGAATACTTTGTCACATTTGATTTGCCAAGAGGATAACTGTAGACTCAATATAATATTTAATTAATAGTTAATAGTTTTCAATTCTTTATTTATTTATTTTTGCCATTGTTTTCCATGTAAATATCATGCCGGAGCTGGGGGAAAGAAGAGAGAAGGAAAAAGGGGGGGGGGGGGGGGGGGGGGGGG
>JAOVYU010060302.1:0-10083 GCA_025674565.1 Synodontis membranacea
AACCCACAGTTGGCCTGCAAAATACATATTTATAGAAGTGCATGTTCCCTGGAACGCAAGACCGGCAGGTTAGCAAATGAGTTATCTGTAAGAGTGTGTGTACTCGAGTGTGGCAGAGAAACAGTCCATATGCTGAACTGTATGAATGAGTGTATGAAGCTGAAATTTGCATTCATTTGTGATTATTGCATTCATTTACATATAAATTATATTACAAGTGAATTCAGTCAGAGTCATGGTGGATTCGGAGCCTATCCCTGGAATACTGGCGGGCACAAGGCGGGCATGCACAGCAGTGAATCGCAGGAGACCATGCACAAAACACACATTCACACACACACATTCAATACTAGAGTCAATTTAGAGCCACCAATCCACCTATCAACATTGATTTCTTTTTTATGGGAGGTGGGAGGAAACAAGAGCGAACATGAAAAACTCTGCCTTTACTCTTTGTCATTTCTATAATGTAAAGTCCACACACACACACACACACACACACACACACGCAAATCAAATGGCAGACATTAACCTTTCCGAGTCTGATTTTACTTAATTTCAAATCACTGTTTTTATTTACTCTTTTTTTTTTCTACTTTCTGTTCACTATTACTTTTATTTAATTCTTTTCAACTAAAATAACAATAACTTTGGCAATACTGACTATTATTATCACTAGCTACACGTGTCAGTGTTTCAAAAGTCTACCCTATTTCAAAAAGGATGACATGAAAATATATGAAAGAGGAAGCTCCCCAACTCAGCAGGTAATAACAGAAAGTTACGCAGCTCTGTACAGCAAGGCAGACATGCCTGTCAGGTAGCTTTATGTTAGCTAAGGGAGAGACTTCTGGTTAACGCAAAAGTGTGTACATAAAGCAAAAAGGGGGCAAATAAATGGGACATGGAACGTAAGCCGGAGGGGGAAAAAGGAGGTTTCACCACTCCAACTGCCATGAAGTAATAAAAGCGATTAGTCATCATGCCCTTTAGGACTAGGTGATGCAGTGAAACACTTCTCGGTGTTGTCTGTGTAATCTGACTGATGCTGATCTTGACACTACACCAAGCAACTCTCGTTTGACTTTTTAAGCAACTGCTAATACTTTCTGTTAATATTTTCCAACACCACACCATAACAGCGCTAAATGTACCTCAATGTTAACATAAAGTTTTGTTTTAAATAAATGCTAAGAACTAACTGAATGTAATGTTTTGTAGCATGCATACATGAGAATACGATTGATAATGTTTACACTGTGACAATATAATACAAACACTGCATTAGTGAGTTCCTAAAGCTATTCCTTCATTTGTTCAATTTTCATAACCGCTTTATGTTGGGCTGTTGTCTATTCCAGGAACGCTAGGCATGAGTCTAAAATAATAACTTTATTTATATATAACACCTTTCATGTCACTTTCATAAACTCTGTATGGGCAACCACTGCCACTGGAGAGCAAGCGAATTTTCAGGTCGCAAAATATAACTAGAAATTAAATCAAGTATAACACATAACAAGTAGCAGCCATACCGCCCTGAGAATGCCCGATCTCGCCTGTTCTCAGCAGCTAAGCAGGGGCGGGCCTGGTTAGTACTTGGATGGGAGACTGCTGGGGAATACCGGGTGCTGTAAAAGACCCAGCCACAAGGGGGTGCACACTCTAGCGTAGTCCTGTGTGCCGGTCGCAAGCCCGGGTAAATGGGGAGGGTTGCGTCAGGAAGGGCATCCGGCATAAAAAGCTCTGCCAAATCGAACATGCTGACAAAAAGATCCACTGTGGCGACACATAACATGTAAGGCAAAACAATGCAGCTCAGCAACTGCCCAAAAAAACCCAAAATGTCCTGAAGACTTTGTAAAGGATTCATCAGTACGTTCTCTTTTTAAGCCATTTATTATTAGCCTTTGATTATATGGAGCATCCGCCATAAAAGTGTGAGCTGTTACAACAGAAATCAATTCTGTATTAGAACTAGAACATTAACCCTTTCTCACAGTACACTGGCATTCCACTCTGCCGGAAGACCTAAAATCAACTTATTGCACATTTTCAATCAAACAATTTTACAAAGAAATGATACAAACAAACGATTTATTTTATCGCCACAAGTCTGTTATTAGATCCAGTCAGGACACTGTTGGGTTTCTGTTATTAGAGTATCGTGACGCTGTGTTTGGATGCGGGTGAGTAGGTCAATGGGAAAGCAGAGCACAACAACACTGGTACAGAAATGAAACAGACAACACGACAAAAGCTTTTTTGATAACAAAAACAAACACGCACAACTGCCATCATAAAATCTTTTTTTTTTATTATTTATTTTTTTTTTTTTTACATTATGATGAACACATTTCTAGCCTGCTGTGTAAGAACTGTGGTGTTGCTGGAGAAAAACAATGAAGTCATTTGTGCAACAGCCATGAGTAGTTTGTCATAATAACTATATTTTATATTTTAAATGAAAATGGATTGATTACTGAAAGCCTAAATTAAAACAACACTAATCATGCTGTACAGTTCCAATAAAAACAACCGTGTGTTAAATACGGTCCCAGCTGTTAGTAGCATGCAGAGTGCATTTGTGTATGCGTGTGTGTGTGTGTGTGTCTGTGCGTGTGTGCGTGTACCTGTGCGGCTGTGTGCGTGCGTGTATGCATGAGTGACACATGAGTGTGTTCTTGTGTTCGCGGAGATGAGGAAGCTCCAGGTCAGACTGATACAAGGAAATTTACACAGTACGTGTGTTATGTATCAAACTGAATCTGGCACACACACACACACAAACACACACAAATACACACACACTCCTTATCTGTAGTTATTTTTACCTTCAATAAAATGTTCTAACACTACAGTTATCTATACTTATAACTAACCATGATTACGCTGAGATATTAAAAGTGATTATTTATCACAACTGCTCAACCAACCCAGGAACAGAATATAGTTTTACCGCACTGTATCATTTCGTCATTGCATATTACAGGCCTGCATTCCTTATAATGTGGCCTTGTGAATATTTTTATTTGAATCTCTGACCCTTTGGCAGAGTGGCATTATTTAGTGGAGAAACCCTTTGTGCGAATGATGATACAAACTGGTCCATCCTGTGTGAGTAAACCCAAAATAGCTACATGAAAAGACACATCCATTGTACATTAGATCTAGATATACATTAGATATAAAGCATTTATTATTATTTGTCTAAATCCATTTTATTTGTATAAGCCCTGTTTCTGCGGTCCATGATGTATAGTCAGAAAGTAATAATGTTATTATGGGTGTTATTACGAAGGCACAGTGGTGCGGTAATTAGTCCTGTCGCCTCGCAGCAAGAAGGCTCTGTGTCCGAGCCTGTTGACTAACTTGGACCTTTCTGTGTGAAGTTTGCGTGTTCTCCTGTGTCTGCATGGGCTTCCTCCAGGTGCTCTGGATTCCCACCACAGTCCAAAGACATGACTGGCTCCTCTAATGGCTATTTTGCACTGCATGGTCTCAACTTGACTCTACTCACTTTTGGTATCAGTAGTTGGTTTTCCACTACCCCCTCGGTGTAGCTGGTTGTCATAGCGATACTGCACACAACAGCCGCGACGTCATCTTCAATATGACACGCGACATTAAAAACCCTCCTCTCTCTCCCTGGACTGAAACGGCAAATAAAATGAAAATCTTGTTGGCACCGTGAGGTGGTGTTATGGAGAATACACAAGACTTCCAGCTCGAGGACAGGACTCGCCTCCCTGTTCGGCGCATATTAGTTGGGGGAGTTCTGCTGCGGAAATTTTTGCTTAACACTCTGTTAATAAAACTGCTATGGTAATAATCATTGTAGAAATGTAACTGATAATGTTACGGGTAGTTCTGTAAAAAGTCAAAACATTACGTGATGGCTTTACCTAGACTGAAGCAGGATTCCATCTATCTTATTGGAAGTTTGGGTCTCGATTGTTTTTTGGTCTCGAAAGTGCCTTCAGACTTTGGCTTGCTTTAATTTGCTTACAGAATAAGTACACACATTGGTTTTAGTTCCAGAGGACTAGGCAAAATATCAGTACTGCCTGGTTCATTTTAAGCGAGTTACCTGTAGCAAAAGTTTCCCCAAAACGTAATGGCAGAGCAATTACACAAACCCAGATCACTAGTGCTGCACATTCACTATTACACTACAAATAGCACTAACAGCAGAGCTTCTTTGTGCCACCTGTAAACTGAATGTGCTTTTAATGTCTTTACCACTGCGTGGGGTCCTGCCAGTCTGAACACTGCTTTTGTGCTTTTTTTTTTTTTTTTTTTTTTGGTGTGCACACAAAAAAGTGCACAAGTGGTGAAAATACACACATACAGTATATTCATTGAAGTTTAATTAATAAATAATAAATTAATTAAACGGTAGGTTTGTTCAGGACGCCCCGTCTTGCACAACGATGACTGCAGCATTTTCATGTCACCTTTTAGAATCGCCTCGGCTCGCGTGGAACCTTGACGGAGGTGACAGCAAAAAAAGTACCGGCTACCACAAACTATACACGAAAAGCAATGAAAGGAGCGTAGAGTTGAGCGATGCCATCGCCATGCATTTAAGGGCGAATTTCTCAAAGTGTCTGCGCACAAATCTTTATTTTGCCTGCACAAACGAATCCAAATACTTTTGTTCATGGTCTCATCATATGGGATGCCAACATGCCAAAAATTTCTGATCCGCTGGTCTAAGCCATTGCCAAGATGATGAGCTTTAACAAAAGGCTGCTTTGTATCTCTTTCACACACGCACACACACAAACAGCTTTATGGAAACTTTTTTGGCCCACAGAGAAATGTAATGAGGTAAAAAAAAAAAAAAAAAAAAGGACACGCAAAGCCTAGAGTGAGAGTGTGATGCTAAATAAAGACTGACCCCTGATCTTCACTTCAACCTCACTCTGTGCGAGGGAGCAAGATAGAGAGATGGGAGGAGACAGAGTGAGTGAGTGCATGATTGTCTTTTTAAACATAATATAGTAAAAAAAAATTCATTTCATTTCCCCTTTTTAAACCCTTTTCCTTTATCACCCTGCCTACACACGCACACACACGCACACTTCAAACGGACAACACAGTTGGATCATTTACAAAATAACTGTCCATATTCAGGAGAAAAAGTCTACACACCCATTCATGTTTTCAGTGGAACACTGCGGGGTTTTGTGATGTATAAATATTAACCAAAATAGATCATTTCAGAAACGAAAAACACTTACGATAGCCTGGTTCCAAAGTGTGCACCCCCTTTCATAAGACTGTGCTCAGAATTCATACTTCAAAAGTTCAAAAGTAATTAGCATACATCCGTCATAAAGAAGCGATTCTGATTAACACAAATAAAGAAGATCAGCTCTTTCTATAGGATTTTCTTTGACACCTTTTTCGCTTCATTGGACTTCTGAAGCCATGGGCCACATGGAGAGGGGTATAAAAAATACATTCTAAAGCATTTAATATGCCATGGAACACGGTGAAGGATATGCTCAGCGAGCGGAGAAAATGGAGCACCACATTGACATTACCAAGAACAGGACCTCCAAAGGTAATGAAAGGAAAAAAACTTAGACAAACTTAAACAAGACTTAAAGGGAGCCTGCCAAAAGACCTACAGCAACATTAAAGGTGCTGCGGGAATATCTTGCAAGATCTGATCTCACACACACACACACACACACACACACACACAAATGGCCTAAATCCCTCCAAACCACATGACAGTGGTGGCAACATCATGCTCTTCAGCTGGGAATAGCTCGAGATATCTATCTATTTCGGAACTAAACCTGCAGGCCTCTGTTTGACAGCTGAAGATGAATAAAACAATACACCTTTCAGCATGACCCAAAGTCAACAAAGGAATTTCTTCAGATATCTTTGGATAGCCCCGTCAGGGCCCAGATCTAGATCGTAACGAAAACCTGTAGAATGACTCGAACCGGAGATCCCACACACAAGTCAACAGATCATTTATACAATGGTGAGTGGAAAAAAATGGCCAAATCAAGATGATAAAATCTTGTTGTACTACAACAAGGTGCTTAAATTAACTATTAGTATTAATTTAGGGTTGTGGCTCACGTTTGGAACCGTTTGGAACCAGGTTATTAAGCTTTTTTCTTTCCTCTGAAACATGTCTATTTGTTTTTCACCTGAATGTCTTACTTTATCACATTAAAAAAGCAAAAAGATCCCAAGATTTACCTTATTTTCATGTTCGCTTTCATCACAGAAACCTGCACCTTTAACAGGGGTGTACGGTGTTTATATCCACTGTACATGTCAAATTTGTCTTAGTAATATTAGCATGCATCATTAAGAAAGAAAAAAGCGTGAAAGAAAGGAAGGAAAAGGAAGAAATCCCTCACCATTAAGAAAAAAAAAAAACGTAAAATATAACACCGGTGTACCTGTGGAGAGTGGAAACCACATCATGAGTCTGGAAATCCACTGACATTGCATACAACCCAAACACCTAATATAAAACATGCACATATCTGGCAACCATTTAGAAGATCAAAAGTAGTCCTGAGTGTGGTCTCACATACACACGCACACACACGCACACACAGACACACACACACACACACACACACAGACACAGATACAGACGTTAGCTGCAAATCTGACTATCTAGTTTGTCCAGAACGTTCTATGCATATGAAAATATTCAAATAAGCACAGGGTTCTGCCATCACAACATCTTCCTGTTTCTACCTCTTACTTTCTCCTGGTCGAGTGAACCAACACGTATACTTCATTTTCATGCTCATTAGATTACAATTTATTGTATAACGCTAGACTTTTCTCCAAAAGCATTATATATGCAATTATCAGAATTCATATTATATAGAATCACCCACCCACCACAAGTGCGCGCACACACACACACACACACACACACACACACACACACACATCATGTCCCTTCGTCCACTGTCTAAAGGACAACACAACCTCAAAACACTTTTCTCCCATGTGCAAAGGAAAGGCAAAAACGCACACATTGATGCATTAATGTATTATTAATATATTATAAATAAATACACCTAAATGCACATTTTTACAAGTTAAAGCTGGTGCAGGTAAAAAAAAAAACATTTATCAAGTGCATCTGATTAGCAGCACCTTTCTGCGACATACCCTTTTAATTATTATGGAAGCAGTGAGTTTGTACTTAATTTTTTCACACACGCTTTCTCCATTTTGGCTTCATTTTTGTGTAATAAATAATAACATAGTGGAATCTGTTGCCTGCTTTTTGGTTTTTTTTTGTTTTCTTTTTTACATTTGAGTTGGTTCGATTTAAATTATTTCAGAACCTGGCAAGGGCCAGATTATTTCTATTATTGTCCTGATACATAAAACCTGTAAAACTATAAGAGAGTTTTCGCATGACTGTATAAAATTCACTGTTGATATGGTGTATGGACTCGACGTTACAATGTGTCACATTTACCGCATCCTATTTAAAGGAGTATTTAAAAAAAAAAAAGAAGAAAAAAAAAAAAGCTGCTCTGTTTCGTTCTCGCTGTGACTACCTGATTGCGCATTACCAGCCTGACGTGGCGTAACTGTACTCATACTGCATCATAATCACACATGTTCTGGAGAATAGAGAACCAGGCACCTAAAATGTTAGATAGCTAACTAAAACGCAGTGCCGAGAACAAAACTGTCATATCATAGATGAAATTCACTTTATCTCACAAAGTGAATATACTTTGTTTGTATCATTCACAACTGGGTAATGATACAAACAAAGAATTTATGATATGAATATGGCCGTCATAAATCATATGAGAAATAAATGAGACCAAAAAAAAAAAAAAAAAGGTTTTCTTGTTCAGAAAGAACAAAGCTTAACTTTCCTCAATGCCCAATTGCTTAATAAAATAACATAATACTACACTTTCTCACTCTCTTGCTCAGCCTTGGTTTCCTGCCTGACACTGTGTAGTTGGACTCCTTTCATGCCTAAATCTGGGGCGTGATGACTTTTTGTGTTTTCTCTCTGATGTATGACACAAAATTCAACTCTACAGACTGCCGGGTATGAAAGTTCCAGCAGGTTGTGAAATACTCAAACCAACATCCACGTCCCGGTTAAAGAGTCACTGAAATCACACTTTTTTCTTCATTCTGTTCTTTAATGTGAACTGAAGCTCTTGATCTGTATCTGTATGGTTTTATGCATCATGCTTCTGCCACATGATTGACTGATGATGAATGACTGTGTCAAGGAATCAAGGAACACAGACATACATCATCTAAACCTAACTAACAGCAGCTATATCCCAAAGCTCTCAAACGTCAACTAACGTACACTATAAAACAACCTACAAGCTAATAACTATCTATCTAAAATAAATAAATAAATAAATGTTCAAAATATAGCTAAGCACAGAAGGCATTAGATGGTAGTTAGAACTTCTTTGTTTGAAATTGGTTAGACTTGAACGTTAATCAGGTGCCTGAAGCTGTGTGATGCAAAAAAAAAGGGGTAGAGATTGCAAACGACTGTTTGCAATTTCTGCGCTGCGACATCACAGGAACTGCACGCATTAGAGGAAACTGATTCATCATATAAATCCATTCTGCTAACGCTGTGCTACAAAACTGACTGTTATTCATTGTTAGCCTGAAGCTAAGCTGGTGCGCTGTGTTTGGTTGGCTTTGGCGTATCTATGATTAGCATACACCAAACACTGTGGTCGGGTTCCCATGGCTACACAGCCAGCATGGCCACGCGTGTGTGTGTTTGTGAGAGTTTGTAAATTCACGCTGTGGTTTCTACAGCAACCTGGTGAATTTTTTTTTCTCCGGTCGGGTCGAAGCAAAACTCTGAAATAAGGAAGTCATAAGAGAGAAATGTGGAATTAAGCAACGTGTGACTCTTGGCCTTCATTTTTTTTTTTACCCACTATGCAATGTTGTCACGATCCTGCATACTTATATGAGAATATGGCTGACACACACACAGACACACACACACCAAGGGTTTAGTATTTAATTATAAACAGCCAGTTTCCCTGCCAGCCAACTAACAAATCCAGACAAAATTGAGATTCACG
The DNA here is from genome assembly GCA_025674565.1 of Synodontis membranacea. Lineage (NCBI taxonomy): Eukaryota > Metazoa > Chordata > Actinopteri > Siluriformes > Mochokidae > Synodontis > Synodontis membranacea. Next base: position 9,102 of record JAOVYU010060302.1, read on the forward strand.
GTGACTGGACTGGTAGCCTATGAGATGCTTCAGATATATCCGAGTCCTGCGAATGTCTAAATCAAGCTATAGAGCTTCACTGAAGTGTCTAGGAGTGTCTAGGAGTGTATATGAGTGTCTAGGAGTGTCTAGGAGTGTATAGGAGTGTCTAGGAGTGTACAGGATTGTATTGGAGTGTACATGGTTATGTCTGAGTGTGTGTGACTGTGCGCCTAGTTAAAGAATACTCTTGTGATTTCAGGCTTTCAGAGTTCTGCTCTGTATTCAGGCAGAAATTACTGTTATCTGTTTTTACCTGTGATGTAAAACCTGCAACTCACACACAGACACACACAGACACACACAGATTACAGAGCACACAGACCACCATTAACACACAAACAACATTTGACTGCATTTCATCTGAATGTCATAAAAAATTGTACTAAAATGTCTGAATATTTAACGTGAGGCCATGACTCGTTGCTCCAACTGCACACTATGACAATATGTAAAATCATTTACGTGAAGTGACACAGGCGGAAGTGACATAAGCGGCACTGCAGACAAACCCTTTGCTCTACCATTCATTGGTACCATTCAAATGTAGTGCATCACCGTTTTCTGTTCTCCACTTGTTTGTATTTCTCGGTGAGAACAGAGAACACCCAAACAGTGTGAACAAACATACGTAAGTGCAAACACGATCTGATGCTGAAAACTGCTGAATTGTGTGGCTCCATGATCTACTGTCATGTGAACATCTTAAAGAGGAAGGACAAGGTGCCTTCAGATGAAGTGTTTCTGCAGTTGATCTCTGCACCGTTCTCAAATCTCATGCAGTGCACTGTGTGAGTGTGTGTTTGTGTGAGTGCAGAGAGCTCGTCTCAGGTTACAGTTCAGGTAAGCACTTCCTCGTGCGGCGTGGCCAATTTTCTACTGGGAATCGAGCGGTTTTAGAGAAGGTCATGTAAAAAAGCTTGAAAAGACAACATCCGTCAAA
>JAOVYU010060425.1:0-10080 GCA_025674565.1 Synodontis membranacea
TCGTGGCTGTATATTATATTATATTTTCTGAGAGGTCAATGCACACTTGACCCTTTCCCAATCAAATTGCTACTACACATGTCGGGAAATCATCCCCCTACATAAAGTTTAAGGGGATGTTTGGGCATTGGTTTGGCAACAAAATGGTCCTTCCTCTTAAAATTAAGCCTGGCATAGTATTCATCTGTGAACAACACTTTGTTCCATGTTTACCAATACTTAATCCACTCAAGCACTTGCCTTAAAATTGCATCTTTGTTGTGGTCTTTTATCATTGGTGTGAAGTGTGTCAAAGCTACAACACACTATTTTCATTATGTCATCATCATGATATTGTTTTATCTTCCTATAGCAATTAAAAACATAATCATCAGAATAAAGGGCTAAACATAATCAGGTTTTGGTCAGGGGCAGGAAAGAAGATGTGAAGATCACTGAGGTTTTTTTTTTTTTTAGAGCAAAACAGCTAATCCCCCCACTAGACACTAGAGACATGCTAATTGTGTTAGGACTTTTAATGTTTATTAGAAGCAGAAAAAGAGCTGTCTTGGTTGTGCATCTTCTAGAGAGTATAAAAACACATTGGTTGCTCTTTCCATTCTGGAGAGGAAAAAAACCATGACAGGTAATGAACCATATAACTTTAATATTCATTTTCCATTCTTTCCCTGTTACTTGTAATTGGCCCTTGTAGTCAACATTGTTGTGGCCTGTAATTAGTCTGTAGCACACATCTTGGGTCAGTTTCATCTCCCAAAAGAACTCTGAAGCACATGCTAAGGGGACATACCATGCAATACACTACACCTGAAATTTCAAATTCAAATTCACTGCTCCTCCTCATGAAAGGATAAACCACAGCAACAGCTTACAGAAAGTTAAGGGGCGGAACATGCCAGTCCCCTTGCTCATTACATCATCGTGGGGGATCTCATTATAGCCCCATCAAGGCAAGACATTTTAAGTGGCAGGATTTGTATAATATTGTATAAATAAAATGATATCATGTTGTCATGCTGTGACAGATTATCTGATAAATGTCAGTAATGTCATATTGTAATTAGTGACCTGTTATTTAATCAAGCTTAGTTAAGAAAATAGTGCTGGTTAAAATCTTAAAAACATCTTTATAGTATTTAAACGGTGTGTTTAATAGAGAGGATGACTGACTCTGAGCACACAGCTCAGTATCAGTGAGCAGATCATTAAAAATGAGCACAAGGTGCTGTGTGTTTGTGCATGTAAGAGAGAGAGAGAGAGAGAGAGAGACAGACAGACAGACGAACAGACAGAAAGAGAGAGTATTTAAGTTCTGTGATCACTGAGTATTGAGACACACACTTCCTTTTGCCATTTTTGATACCTTACTAGAGAGTCATGGTTCAGTTCTCCCTCGTGCTATCTATTAAATATACTATATACTAGTTGTGCTAACAATTTTCTCTCTTATATTTGTCTTTGTGTTCCCAAAGAACTCAGTGTTTAATGAGTTTCTCTGACATTTTCTGCTTTCAGGCTCAGTGAGTGTAACCTGACAGAGAGAAGCTGCTGGACTTTACACACAGTTCTCAGCTCAGAATCCTCCAAGCTGACTGAGGTGGACCTGAGCAGTAATCCTCTGGAGGACTCAGGAGTGAAGCTGCTTTGTGATGGACTGAAGAGTCCAAACTGTAAACTGGAGAAACTCAGGTCAGTTCATCTCTCCTGTTGAGTAGTCTTTATCTGAAGGGTTGCTTATTGCTTCCTTAACTAATGAAGCAATAATAACAGACAATAAAGAAGTAAAATAATTACATAAATGTTAATTTCTAGATTCAAGATTCTTTATTCATGACATACATAGTTATACAAGTACAACATGTAGTGAAATGTACCCTGACTGTGCAAATCAAACAGAATTACAATAAAGTGTGCATTAAAAAATCTAAAAAGAACTAAAAAGAACAAAGTTACTATAAGTCTATATACACCATGTTTTCCCAAAAATAAGACCTAACCCCAAAATAATCCCTAGTATGATTTTTCAGGATGCTCGTAATATAAGCCCTATTCCAAAAATAAGCCCTAGTTACTATCCTTTAGATTGTACGGTAACTAGATTGAGATGTGATTATATGTAAACAGGAAATAATATTTTAATAATATTTGAATCTTACGGCTTTCTGCAAAGAGAGGTTGGATATCCGAATGGTCTGAAAATTACGAGCAGAGTACGATAACCTCAGTCAACAGGTGGACAAGGTAAATGCTAAGAAGCACAAGTGTGGATCAGGTTGGCAACCACTATTTCCTGAGTTGGAAGACATGAATGAATTGATGACAGGAGAGCAAAGGCTTTGCCGGTGCACAGGGCTGACATGATGTCTGTATTTGAATTAATGTGGATTTTTGTTCATGAATACCAGAAAATGTACTGTAGTTGGTTGTACATGGAAAATAAGACATCCCCTGAAAATAAGCCCTAACGCATCTTTTGGAGCAAAAATTAATATAAGACCCTGTCTTATTTTCTGGGAAAGACAGTACAATAGAGGAATAAATAATAAAAAAAAGATGTTAGACAAAGTTGTAAATTTAAACTGTACATGTGCAATTTTTAACAGCGTATTCAGAGTGCAATGTGCAGACATGCAATAATTTTTAAAAACCAGCAGGTTGATGAGAGGTACAAGTGTTACATGAGTTATATTAATGTCATTAATGTCATAGTGGTGGCATGTCCTTATTATGGAGTCTTATGGTGTGAGGATAAAAGCTCCTCTTGAGCCTTTCTGTTTTCGCCTTAACACTCCTAAAGCGTCTGCCTGATATGAGCAGCTCAAACAGTTACTGGGATGAGACGAGTCTCTAATAATCCTGATCGCTCTTCTCCGGCATCTCCTTGTTAAAATGTCCTGCAGAGACAGTAGAGAAGATCTGATACAGCACTCTGCTGCCCGAATCACTCTATGTAGTCCCTTTATGTGCACAGCTATTACCATACCAGGACATCATGTTCTGAATCAGGAAGTTTTCCACCACACTGGACTAAAATGTTCTCAGAATTGATGAAGAAATCTGAAACTTCCTCAGCCGTCTCAGGTGGTATAGACACTGCCTGGCCCTGCTGGACTGGGCTTGGATGTGCTCGGTCCATGTCAGGTCCTCACTGATGGGTACTCCTAGATATTTGAAGCTGCTCACTCTCTCCACTGCAGCTCTGTTGATGAAGAGGGAGGAGTAGGAGTGCGCCTTACTCCTCCTGAAGTCCACCAGCAGCTCCTTTGTCTTGCTGATGTTCAGTTGGAGGCAGTTCTCCTGGCACCACAATTTCAGGATGTCCACATCCTCCTTGTAGGCTGTCTCATCGTTGATGCTAATGAGACCCAGCACCGCAGCATCTGCAAACTTGACAATGGTGTTGGAGCTGTGGCCACACAGTCTCTGGTATAGAGTGTGAAGGGGAGAGGGCTGAGCATGCATCCTTGGGGAGCTCCTGTGTTGAATGTGATGCTGTTGGAGACACAGCCACTTATTCTCACCACCTGTGGTCTGCCATTGAGGAAGTTGAAGACCCAGACACACAGGCAGCTGTTCACTCCTAGCTCCCTCAGCTTGGTGTACAGATTGTGGGGGACTGTTGTGTTGAAAGCAGAACTGTAGTCGATGAACAACAGTCTCACATAGCTCCCTTGCTTCTTGTCCATGTGGCTGAAGGTGGCATGCAGAACATGGGAGATGGTGTCCTCTGTAGACCTATTGTTGCGGTAGGTGAACTGGAGTGGGTCTGTAGAGCTTGGGATGTTGGATATAATAGTCTTTGATGAGACTCTCAAAAACCTTCATGACCCCTGACGTTAATGCGACTGGCCGGTAGTCATTCAGGCACGAGCGCTTACTGTTCTTAGGTCCTGGTACGATGATAGAACTCTTAAAGCAGGTGGGGACCACAGACTGAGCCAGAGACTCATTGAAGATTGAGGTTAAGATGCCGGTCAGCTGGTCGGTGCAGCCATTTGAGAGATGCCGCCTGGCCTGGGTGCTTTCCTGGTGATGAGCCACTGGAGCGCCCTCCAGATGTCATACTCGGAGAAGCTGATGACCTTGCCACGCTCTGCTAGCAGGCTGTGGCTAGCCTTAGCCAAGTAGCCAGTGCTAGCATCAGTAGCCTCATAGCGTGCGTAGAAGGTGTTGAGTTCAGCAAAAGCAGAGTCAATATTTGTTGGGTTTGCTTTTAAAGTCTGTGATTGTGTTAAGTCCATGCCGTAGATGTCATGCATTGCTCTGGTGAAAGTAGCACTGTACACGCTTGCTGTAACATTCTTTTGCTAGCTTGAGAGCGTGCTGTACTCTGTATGAAGCCGCTTTGTAAGGGCTCATATTGCCGGTGTAGAGTCCTGCATTGTATGCAGCAGTATGGGCGTTCACTGCCTCACAAACAGATCCGTTCACCCATGGTTTCTGGTTAGTGAAGTTCTTAACTGTTACTGTGGGGATAACATCGTTAGCAAGTGTGATAACAAAGCCAACCACTACATCCACAAACTCGTCAATGCCATCTGCGCATTACCAGAACATGTTCCAGTCTACGTCATCGAGCACATCCTGTACCATGGCTTCTGATTTGGCAGTCCAGCGCTTCACCACCCTTGTGACCGGAACTTGCTGAAGAAGCTTATATTCCGGTATGAGGAAAATGGTGTCGTGGTAAGATTTGCCAAAAGCCAGTTGGGAAACAGCTTTGTAGCCCTGCTTGAATGGCATGTAACAATGACCCAGAATGTTGATGCCTCTTGTTGGACATATGACATGCTGATAAAAGTTAGGTATAACTCATCGGAGGTTCGCTTTATCAAAGTCTCCCACCACAATCAGTGCTGTATCCGGGTGTTTGTTTTGCCCTAAGCACATCAAGTAAGTCAGACAAAGCCATACCTGAGTCCACATGAGGTGGAATGTAAATTGCCATAAGAATAACCAAGCTCAATTCTCGAGGCAAATAAAATGGGTGACATTTGATGGTCAGATGTTCCAGATGAGGTGAGGGGGAGAAATAGAGAACAGAAAGACTCTTTGCGTAGCACCACTTAGTTTTCACCATGAAACAGACTCCCCTGCCTTTAGATTTATTGTCCTCCCCGTTCTGTCCATGCCAAACATGGAGAAAGAGTCCAGCGCAGTCACTGCTTTGTCTGTTACCGGGGGGTCAGCCATGTTTCCATGAAACATAATATATTGCAGTTTCTTGTGTCACACTGGAACTTCAATCTCACCCTTAGGTCATCTAGTTTATTCTCCAGAGACTGGATGTTTGTGAGCAAGATACTGGGTGGTGGGCGATGTGCACGTTTCCTCAGTCTGTTTTGGACACCAGCACGAGTCCCTCTGTGTTTTTTTGTTCAGCGCCGCAGGGTCATGTGCATGTCCATTTTTGGGGCATGTCCATTGTTGTCATCTGTACTCCGAAGTATTTCAGCCGGCCATGATGGATCAGGTTTAAACCAGCTGGGGGACATGATTGGCAATGTTAAAAAGTGTTGCACTGTCATAGGTAACTAAACCCATTATTAAGTGTGCGTAAAAGATGGCAGAAAATAAATAAAATACAAAATATAAGCACAGTCTAAGCAGAGCAGTCAGGAAGGTGTCTGGACATGGTCACGCCATACTTGGACACCTGTAAAGCTGTATGCTACCTATAAATGTAAAATTAAGCAGGATTTTAATGTTACATACATTTTTAAAAGAAAGGAAACATACTATTGGTCACTGGTAACAGAAGACAGTATCATGATTGATTTGACGGCTGATCTCAAAGGGTCCGGTGTACTAGGAGTTGAGCTTGCAGCATCCAGGCATGCCACAGAGGTCTCAGGTCTAGAGCCAGACTCTGTCACCTGGTTTGAAGTGAGCCTTTTTTGCTGAGGAGCACGTAAGAGCGTCCTGGTGGCCACCCTTCTGGGACATGGTAGGGTAGGGTGTTCTTCAGCTACTGGTCGAACACCCACATAATGGCATTTATGACACAATGACCGGATAAAATGGGTTCGGGTTTTTCCTCCCTTTCGGGGGCAGGATATTGACACAATAGGGTGTCGGGCCATGGTGTTCTTGGAACCTGGTCTGTAAGAGATCACGAAGTTAAATCTGGTGAAGAATAGCGCCCACCTCGCCTGTCATGGATTTATCTGTTCGGAGATACTCTAAGTTCTTGTGATCAGTGAGCACCAGGAACGGGCGCATAGCTCCCTCCAGCCAGTATCTCCATTCCTCCAACACCAGTTTCACCACAAGCAGTTCCCAGTTCCCAATGTCATAGTTTCTTTCTGCAGGGTACATTTTCTTTGAGAAGAAGGCAATGGGAAACATTTTCTTGGCTCAGCTGAGCATTGAGAGTATGGCTCCTACTGCATGCTCCGAGGCATCCACCTCTACGAGGGTATACTTGGGTCGGGTGTTTCAGGATGGTTGATGATGTGATGGTTGTTTTCAGTTTGTGTAGGGCCTCCTCAGAGGCAGTGCCCTTCTTGAGGAGGTTCATCAAGGGAGCAGTGACAGGGCTAAAGTTGCAAAAAAATCTCCTGTAAAAGTTAGCAAATCTTAAGAATCTTTGAAGTTCCTTAACAGTGATGGGAGTTGAACACTGAGTTACTGCCTGGATTTAGATACCTATCACAATTTGTAATGCTGGGGTAGTTGTGCTAACATTGTGAATATACTGTGTATAGCATTGATTTTCTCTCTTATATTTGTCTTTGTGTTCCTGAAGAACTCAGTGTTTAATGAGTTTCTCTGACATTTTCTGCTTTCAGGCTCAGTGAGTGTAACCTGACAGAGAGAAGCTGCTCAACTTTACACACAGTTTTCAGCTCAGAATCCTCCAAGCTGTCTGAGGTGGACCTGAGCAGTAATCTTCTGGAGGACTCAGGAGTGAAGTTGCTTTGTGATGGACTAAAGAGTCCAAACTGTAAACTGGAGAAACTCAGGTCAGTTCATCTCTCCTATTGAGTAGTCTTTATCTGAAGGGTTGCTTATTGCTTACTTAACTAATGAAGCAATGATAACAAACAATAAAGAAGTAAAATAATTACAAAATGTTCATTTCTAGATCTGTAAAGCTGTATGCTACCTATAAATATAAAATTTAGCAGGACATTACATACATTTTCTTAAAGAAAAGGAAACATACTATTGATCAATGGTAACAGGAGATAGTATCATGATTACCCAATGCTAAATTTTATATTGACAGCAAGAACAAGTTGGTAGTGCAAGAGAGTACAAGCGAATAAGGGACAAATGGTGGCCTAATGGTTAGGGACACGGTCCTGTAACCGAAAGATTGCAGGTTCAAATCCCACGGCCAGCAGGTACCACTGAGGTACCCTGAGCAAGGTGCCACCCCTAAGCACTGCTCCTTGGGTGCTGAAAATAGCTGCCCCTGCTGTGTGTCACTGTTCACATATGGAATAAATGCAGAGGACCAATTTTGTTGTTGTGGACTGTGTGCTGTGGTGTGTCAATAATGACAATGAATCACTTTCATTTTACAGAGGTGGGATAATGACTGTGTGTGTGTACGTGTCTCAGTCCAGTCCCTGAGTATTTAAAAGCCTGCTGGCTTGAGGGAAGAAACTGTTGCAGAGTCCGGTAGTGAGGGCCCGAATGCTTCGGTACCTCTTACCAGATGGCAGGAGGGTGAAGAGTTTGTGTTGGGGTATGTGGGGTTGTCCACAATGCTGGCAGCTTGTTTAGTGAATGCCATTTATGGAGGGGAGAGAGATACCGATGATCTTCTCAGCTGTTCTCACTATCTGTTGCAGGGTCTTGCAATCTGATACAGTGCAATTTCCATACCAGACAGTGATACAGCCACTCACGATGCTCTCGATCATCCCTTTGTAGAAAATGGTAAGGATGGGTGGTGGGAGATGGGCTTTCCTCAGCCTCTGCAGAAAGTAGAGACGCTGTTGAGCTTTCTTTGCTATGGAGTTGGTGTTGAGGGACCAGGAGAGGTTCTCTGTCAAGTGAACACCAAGGAATTTGGTTCTCTTAATGATCTCCACAGAGGATCCGTTGATGTTCAGCAGAGGTTCACCAGTTTATAAAAATCTCCATGGAGAAATAGTCCAACAGTTTAAGAACAACATACAAATGCAAGAAATTTGGGGATTTTACCATCTACATAATATCATAAATAATATCATCAAAAGACTCAGAGAAGCCAAAGAAATCTTTGTGCATAAGGGGCAAGGCTGAATGCCTGTGACCTTCGAGCCCTCAGATGGCTCTGCATTAAAACCCAGAACAGGCTTTGTGACTGGACCTGGAACAGTCTGTGTGACTGGAGCTAACCCATACATCATCAGCCAGCTTAGGATCTGTAGTACCTCATCATAAACCACAAAGTGCACATTGAACATATCGTGAAAATAAGGTAATATGCAGTAAAAGATCTACATAATGCTGTGATTTTGTGATAGTTTGAGTGTCTTATTTTAATGATATGAGCACATATAATAGTATAATGTAATTTCATACTGTGACAGATTATCTGATAAATGTCAGTAATGTAATATTGTAGTTAGTCACTGTGGCGGTAAGAGTCGCCCCCTATGGGGGTATCCTCCTCTCGTTCCATTTAACTTGCACTCACTCTCAATTAATTAATTATTTTATATACTCTATCAAATGATCTAAACTGAATTTAATAAAACAATAATAAAAAAAAGACTTAGTTCAAGTCCTCTAGTAGTTGAAAGAATTCAGGCAGGTTTATTGTAAACAAAGGCATCAGCTCAAGGTTCACCCAAAGTGAAGTCCTAGTGAGACGACTTTTTCATAGGTTAAGCATAAGCTCATCTCTTTCCAAAGTAGACTGACTTCTGTTCAAGGCATTCAAGAGATTCAAGAGAGGTTTATTGTCAATACAACAATATACACAGTATACATTGTATTGAAATGCCGTTTCACACAGGCCCCCCATGGTACATTAGTCAGAGAAATATAAGAAACCAAGATTTACACATAAATAATATCTAACTAAATTAAACTAAACAGCTCTAATTTTAGTAACTATCTGTATATACAATAAACAAGACAAGGCAAGAAAACAGTACAGTGCAAGTGGTTCAAGTATAATGTGTGGGTTCAAGTTATTGCAGGAATAATTTGACAAGACAGATACATGTGCAACTTGAACTAGTGGAAATTTAGCATGAGGTAGAAAAATACTTTTGGCGAAATACAAAATATAATATGCAGTGTGCAAAATGTGTATTGTGCCACAGTCCCATTTCTGTGTTTTTTGTGTTTTTGTCATTGGTGTGCATATAAGAATATTGTATGAGAGTCCAGTTTGTTTAAGTGAGTTTTTGAGTTGAAGAGTCCATTGTGTGTTGTGTTTGTGTTGAGTGTGTGTATGTGTGTTATGTATGTTTTGTTCAGTTCTTTAATGTCAGTGAGTTGAGGGCCCTTACTTCTCTTGCGGTGAAGAAGCTCTTGCGGTGTCTTGAAGTCACAGTTCTGATGCTACGGAACTGTCTGCCCGATGGGAGGAGGGAGAACAGTGCATGTGAGAGGTGGAAAGTGTCCTTCAGTATGCTGCTCGGACGGCGGATGAGGTGTTTGTTGTAGAGTTGGGAAGTGGCTGGGAGAGGGACCCTGATGATGCTTTCTGCTGTCTTCACTATCCGATGCAGGGACTTCTTTTCACCGGTGGGACAGTTTCCATACCAGACAGTGATTTAGGAGCACTCTCGATGGTCCACTGGTAGAATGGCATGAGGATGGGAGGAGGGAGGCTGGCCTTCTTCAGCTTTTGTTGAACTTCAGATTAGCAAATCATCCACATAAGCTAAAATGGTGTCCTCAACATTTATTGTGCCATGGTCTTGAGATAATACTCTATTAAAAACCAAGGGGCTTTCACAATATCCTTGTGGCATGTGTGTGTACAGATGGGGCAATTAAAAATGCGCGTCAGAGGGACAGGAATCTCACGGCGACTCGCAGCAGTGCGTGAGATTTCAAGAGACGCGATGTCGCAGGAAACACGAGACCAGTAGGTGGCAGTCATGTTTCAGGTGGCAGTTCTCAGGC
>JAOVYU010060548.1:0-10075 GCA_025674565.1 Synodontis membranacea
GCGCAGCGCCGCGCGCGCTGAGAGCAGGTGAGTCGGCGGGGGGGCGTGGCCGAGGTCCGGCCGACGTGCCGTGACACCCAGAGAGCTCTGTGACACGATCCACTCAGAGAATTCGGAAACCCGGCAGCGATAATGAGTTGTCCGGGATGTGCTCACCAAGCCAGGTTTCCGTAAAACACAGCGCGGCAGATCTAGAAAAGTCTGTGTTTATTCTGTTGAGTAGCAGCAGTTCATCCATCTTACTGGCTAAAGAGCGTACATTCGCCAGGTGTATTGAAGTCCGAAATCCCCGCTTACACAGTTTTACGAGTGCTCCAGCTCGCTTCCCTCGTTGGCGTCTCCTGCCAATCCCATAGAGAGCCGCTGCTCCTCCAACTAAAAGTTCCGAAACACTCTCCGGTTGGGTGAAAGATGGTGAAAAATTTGACAAGTGAATTGTCAGATGTGTAAAAGTTCCTCAATGCTGTATATGAACAGGGAGGGAGAGCTGAAAACTGAATAAATAAACAAAAACAGAAAAAGTACTAGAGAGCGCAGTACCGAGGCTGCCATCCATGGCGCCATCTTGTTATATGTACATACATGTATATAATGTATGTGTATATAATGCATAATGTACATATATGGTATATACTGTATGTATATAATTATTCTTGTAATTATAGTTTGACAAAAAAGAATAGTTTCTTCTTCTTTTTTTTGTTTTTTTAATCAGAGGGTGGGCCCAATCTTCTTCTGGCCTGTAGTGTGTATCACAAGAGAATTCCTGTGTATTTTAGGACACTCTCAAATATATATATACATATTATAGGAATTTTGAAGATGAAATCACTTAATTTTTCATAACTATGAAATCACTTACACACAACTACATGAAATTCAGTTTTATATTCATGACGAAAAGCAAAGCTTTGAAAGCAAAACCATAAACAAAGGCAAATAAGCTTCAGAACAAAAGAGGCAGTGCCATATAATTAAACCAAGTTCATGTCTTTGGTAGTTGATGTGCTACAATGGCTGAGCTGAATTACCGGAGGATTTCACTCATGGCATGCTTAGGAGGTGTTTCATTGTTTAGATCCATTTAGTCATTTTCAGCTCTTTGAGCTTTGCCTATAATGGAGTTTTGTGGGTATGACTTAAATGCAAATCAGCCATGGGTTGGTGCATTGTGGGCAATTATCATCCATCGATCTACATTCATCCAGAAAGTCAGCATTACCGAAACCTTTGTAAATCTGACTGGAATTTATTTTTTTTTTTTCAGTTTGGCCTACGATAACATCTACATCCGAAGAATAAGACTGATAAATGGGGTGATTCATTGTCATTATTGACACACCATAACGAAATTTGTCCTCTGCATTTAACCCATATGTGAAATCATGACATGCAGCAGGGGGCAGCTATTTTCAGTTCCCGGGGAGTAGTGCTTGGGGGCGGCACCTTGCTCAAGGTACCTCAGTGGTACCATGCTGCTCGTGGGATTCGAACCTGCAATCTTCCAATTATAGCGTAAGCATTAGGCCACTATCTGCGCCATGTGCACCAGTACAGTATCTACACCACATGCTGTAAATTATATCACTGGTTAACCGAAGAATACTTCCACATCGCCTGGTTATAAACTAACATTTATAGAAATGTTTCACCAACATTTGAAGCCACATATCCTGTCTCTGGCTGGATGTGGTAAAAAATGCTGGCAGTGTATCTATAGAAGAGTGTGGTTTTATGGCTGTGATGTCGTGTGTCCTCGTTTTTTTTATAGGATAAGCACCTTTTGTGCATAAATGTGCAGTACACACTAAGTAGCTATGTGTTACAGTCTAGTCTCATCTTTATCCCAGTGGAGGTAATACACCCTCAGAAACTCAGCACACTGAGGAATGAGGAGTAAAATAGTATGAAATCAGAGAGAGATAAAGATTTTACAATGCAGCACTTGACTAAGTAATGTGGAGGATGTGGCAGAACTGGAGGTGACTGTATTTAAGGTGAAGGAAATGGAAACCATGAGTGAGTGTTGTGTGAGTGACAGAGAGTGAGGCACATAGAGTGAAAGCAGGAGAATGTGTAGGCAGTCATTAATGTTCACTCTGACTACAGACTACAGCGTAGAAAATGAACCTGCCTTGACGACCGCCACGTTTTTTTGTTTTCCCATCCGTTCGCCATGGCTAGTCAAGTCCCATTTTTTATCTCAGTAGTAAACAACATACTTGTGGTTTTCATTCTCCTCGTACCTGCAGATACACAAGGTAAGCCAACTTCTTTTTTGTTCCGCTGTTGTCGCCTTTCGTTCGTTTATTCATTTACACTTCTTAAAATCCTGATTTTCACTGTTTTGCAAGTTGCTGAAATCACTACCAGATCGTTCAACTTTTTTCTAGCAGTTTGTCTCGGTTTTTGCTTTAACTCATTGGATCCTAACTGTTTTTGTTTTCTTATAAGCTTGTAGCACATTTAACGGTGCGCTTTGACTTCTTGCGTCTCCCGCTTGGTAACCTGACAGTAAATCGTGACACATGGTGGTTGAGTACTATCTCAGCATGACCTAGAAACAAAACTATTATCCTGAAATGTTTTTTTTTTCTGACACTGAGGAGCACAAGTTTATGGGACAAATGTTTAGAAAAGGATGTCATTATACCTTCTGATGACAAGAGTCACGTTACAAAGACCAGGCTTGGCTTTCCTGTTACAAGTAGGGCATTACCACAACTAAATGTAATAATAATAATAATAATAATACTAATAATAGTAATACAACTATCAATACATTACATAGAAAACAATATTTTGTCCTTGGTAATGTGTGGATTAGATTAAACAGCTTTTTAGCTCTTGTTGCAGTTTCATGGAATGGAAAGTTCACTCTCACTTTCACTCATTTTCTATACTGCTTATCCATTATGAGTCACAGGGAAGCAAGAGCCAATCTCAGCCGACTATGGGCACAAGACGGGGTCGCCAATCCATCACCAATCCATCGTGTTGCCAGAATCTAAATTGCACATGAATAATTATGAAATATTTATGAAGTTTAATATGTGTGGATGAGCACATATTCGGAGATGGTGTGGCTGTATGCTTGTAAATTAATTAGCCCTAAGAGTAAGATTTAATGTCATTTAGCTGGATCTTGCTTTAGACTAAATAAAACCAGATCCATTATTGAAAGCTCAGGGATGCTGCATGTGGTTTGGGTAGACTACATTTCTCATGACACGCTTGTCAGCTAGGCTTTCACGCATATGCAACACTTTTTTGCAGTTAAAACCTCAGATAATAATAGCTATCGGGACTACATGGCTGTCAGTGTCAGTTTTGTTTTGTCTACTCCCTCTGCGTACACGAACACCTGGCTTTTTTTAAATCACGTTTGAAGAAAAATCCATAAATGTTTTGTTTAGATCAGCACGCAGTCATTTTTATTGCTAAATTATTTGGTGGTCTGAATCGATTTCCATCTGCTTGCAGTGAGTCCGGCTTCATGTGTCCCAGAAATCCAAGTTAGGAAGAACACCGTTTATACGGCCTCCAGTGAAAGCATCTTAAACATCTCTTGCCCTGTGAAGTATTGTGAGGAGATGCCTCATGTTGGATGGATTAAAATCGATGATACAAACAAGTTTATACGCATCAATGCAACAAGTCAAATAACAATTACACAAGAACAAAATGGGCCGAACTTTACAATCTCATTTTTGAACTTCAAGAAAATATCATCTGATGATAAGGGAATCTACAGATGTATGATTTCTGCATCATCGTTTTCATCAGAAAGCCACAACATTAACGTCAGTGTTTCAGGTAAGGAATACATCTAAATCTCTAAAATATTGAAAATGATCTTTGTTGAATACAAAATTAGTCACAATATAATATGATTTGAAAGAAATGAGGTTCAATTGTCTTCCATAGAGTCCAGCTATGCCAATCCAAATAACACCATTGGAGGAAATACAGTGTCAGGTGTCAGATGGCTTCTGTACATCTGCATTGGATTAGGAATACTCGGCCTGGTTGTGATTGTGATGTTGATTTCTTTCCTGTGCATAAATGGATGTGAGTGTTGTAATCATGCATTATGAGCCGTATTCCAAAACTGAACATTCTACATTTAATAATATGGAAATCCATTTTCCCCGCTTTAGATTCAAGAAAAGATAACAACCGCAGACACAAAGTAAGCCATATGAGCACACGGAATAATTTCTTATTCATTCTTTATGTAATGTTAAACACATAATATTAAACATGTTTTTTTTTTTTTCACCTCTAGAATGTGGCATTCTGTCCAAAGCCACCGAGTGCCACTACATCAGGAAAGTCCCAGGAATTTCCAGAAGAGCAAAATAACATCTATGATGCGCCTACAGACGATTTGCACTCAGAGGCGATCTATCTGCATGCAGGCAACATTCAGGAGCGCGCACCAGTCATGAGGAGTGGAAACAGGAGTGGTGATGAGTCACAGGTCCATACGCAGATTGTGTATGCAACGCTTCAACATCCCACACCTCGAGAACCTCCTGCATTCCGCCAACAATCAAGAGAACACCTATCGGAGTACGCATCCATCCGAATTAGCTAAACGCCACTGGGAATCATTTTGGACAATTTCAGATTTTCAGTGGTCTATGTTTAAGAATCAGGGAAACCAGAAGTGGTGTAAGGGCAGAAAATATAATTGCACCGTTTCTGGAGTAAAAGAATTTCCAAAGACCACTTATGATCACAGCGCAGTGTAATTTTTCAAGTTTAAGGCCAAATGTGCAAATATTTACCATGTTATGAATTTTTCATGCCATTCGAGAGTTTCTGAATATATAACAGTAGTAACAGCACTTCCATGCCTTACATATATATATTTATATATACACATACACACACACACACACACATACACTGTATATGGTAATTGCAGTTTAAGTTAACATCATTCTGTTTTATTATTCTTATTTTTTTAATCACACAATTTCTTTTCAAGTGTCCAACCGATTTGGCTTTGAAATAATACTTAACCTTCATACTAGCTGATAGCAATCTTCAGAACCATCCTCTGATTTAAAAAAAAAAAACATAAATTAAGAAAGGCAATACAACAGGGACATCATGGATATACCGTACACCACTGGAGGCCCACTTTAAGACCCATGGAATTAATAACAGACACTTTCTGTCTGCTCTGGGACAATGTTTCAGTAACTGAAACTGGTTTGATTCTGATTTTTTTTTTTTTTATTGCAGAAATGCAATGTGTGATTTATATTAGGTCTGTATTTGCCCTACTAGGGGTATATATTGTACATATGAATGATTTCATGAATATTGTTCCATTTAGTACTTGTAACTCCTTGTAACTTAGTGTAATTTTTCAACACTGAACCTAGAAATCATGTATATAGCCAAATACTAATAATATGTTAAGCTACACTAAAGTGCATCTGGAAAGGGCTGGAACTAGCGGGAAAAAAAAAAAAAAAAACCTACTGTTCAGGTCTAGGTTTTGTAGAGGTTTTATTGAAGTTGTTTAACTGAAACATGCACATAGGTTGTTCTGAAAGAACACTTAAAAATAAGAGGAAAACATACAGGTTTTTCCCATCTTCAACAGTCCAGTTTGGGTGAGTCTGTGCCCACTGTAGCTTCAGATTAATGTTCTTGGCTGAGTGTAGCCCGATATGGTCCTCCCAAAGTTTGGTATACTGTGCATCCTGAGAGTTTTTTCAGCTCACCACAATTGTTAAGAGTGTTTTAATAAGAGTCTTCTTGCGTACTCTTTGTCCTCTGGCCTTTTTCATCAACCACGAGGACTGCTGTTCAACAGATGTTTTGTTTTTGCACCATTCTGTGGAAACGTCAGTTGCGTGTGAAAATCTCCGCACATTTCCGAAATACTCCAACCACTCCATCCTATACGATCAAAGTGACTGAGAATATATCTATCTTTTGCAATGATGTTTCTGTGACCATTTACTTGAAGCTCTTGATCTGTATCTATATGCTTATCTGCAACTGCTAGATTTGCACGGCGCTGCTGCACTCTAACCCCTTTATCCTTGTCAGAGTCACAGTGGAAGGTTTTTGGGAGGAAAACCATTGAAATATAGGGAAGAAGACTTTATTAATATCACATACACATCGTAGGACGGTGAAATTCTTTTTGTATATCCCACCTTGGCGATGAACCCCAACCTCCTGATCAGTAATACATACTGTAGGGGAGAACGTGCACAGAAACTCCTCACAGACAGTAATCCAAGCTCGGGATCAAACCTGAGACCTTGAAGCTGTGACGCAGATACTGTATGCTACCCACTGTACGCGCTGTGAAAGTATACATGTTGCTTTAGTGCTTGAGGCAATTATTTCATTTTTACCTTCTTCCATGTTTTACCACGTTACAGTGAGTAGCACTCCAGGGTCCCAGGTTCAGACCTGCACGTCGCTGATGGTCCGTGAGATGTTTCTGTGCATCTTTTCTCAAGAACATGTTTAAGATAAATTGCCCCTAGGCCTGTATGAATTGTGTGATAGATTGGTGTCTCATAAAGAGTCTATTCCTGCCTCACACCCAGCGTTCCCAGGATAGGCACCGGATCCACTGTGACTCCATCAAGAAAGCTGATAATAGTGTACAAGTTAGGGGAACTTCGCCAAAATTGCAAATGCAATAACACAAATTATATTATTGAACCAACTAGCTGCATAAGGTGAAAAATTAAACATTGAATTGACACAGATCTTTATTTCTGTTTCATCCAGCATTATAAGATTTCCCTCACAAATTAAAATAAGTACTTCACAATACTTTAATTAAGCCAACTGAAAATTCTAGATGCAATGAGTCACTAGGAAATTTCATTTTGTTTTACATTGCGCCATATAATTGGCTGACTGGATAATTACATAAATCAGTGATACATATGTTCCTTATGAAGTGGGTTGTATTTGTAAATATAAGATCAGTGGGACGCAAATGACCCCCCCCCCCCCCGACGGAAATCACTCATAACACAGTTGTACTGTATTCGACATCAGCTCCGGGCTATTCTTACATGTTTTGTGTTTACGAGTGTGTTCATGTGACCCATGGAAACACTGGGTGGTGTCACCTGTTCTACTTTCAGTCTCTCAGTAGTAGTCAGGGTCTTACATAACCCCCTTCTCTCATTACAGCGCTTTTGACGCCCCCCTTCAAAACCTTTAGCATGCAAAGAAAATAAAACAGAAAGCAGCTAGTGTTTGTACGTTGTTACACGTTGTGTAAGGTTATAATATTATATAACCTATTTTAAGGTAATATTACTATGACGACTTACTCACCATCATAATAATATTTTATATTTGTTCACTTTTTATTTGAGATTAATGTGTGTGTATGTGTGTGAGTGTGTGTGTGTGTGTGTGTGTGTGTGTGTGTTTGAGAATGTTTTTTTTTTTTTTTTGGTTGACCTTGCAGTTCTTTAAATAAACACCACAGACAAGAAGCTGTGCATTTATGAAGTGTTCAAATGTTTTAAATCATTTGTGGTTCACTCTTTGCCAAAAATCCGCTGTTGAGCTCTTACCAAATTTTCCATAACCAGAAGTGATAGAACAGGGAAAAAGCATTTAATGCTTTAAGACATGGTAGTACAGTAATATGTTAATATGTGGTT
Organism: Synodontis membranacea; assembly: GCA_025674565.1. Taxonomy (NCBI): domain Eukaryota; kingdom Metazoa; phylum Chordata; class Actinopteri; order Siluriformes; family Mochokidae; genus Synodontis; species Synodontis membranacea. Next base: position 7,671 of record JAOVYU010060548.1, read on the forward strand.
TTTTGTTGTTGTTGTTTGTTTCCACACACGTAGAGTTTTTCTATCTTTTTTTTTTTTTAATGGAAATTGATGTTTCTGTTTTTGTAATAAATGTGTTAAAGTCAATGGAAAAACCATATGAGCAATCAAGCTGGTGTCACAGTTAAAGGGTGGGGTGTGTGTGTGTGTGTGTGTGGTGTGTGTGTGTGCAGTTATAAGAGCCGAGAGCACGTGTTGAATTTGGAAGTGTGTCATTATTACTAAGCCTGGACAACCGTTAGCGCTTTCACAGTGGAACTTTCCAGCTTATGTTCAGTAAAAGTAAAAAGTAAAGGTTATCCGTCACGATGTACAGAGAACAATTCATTTTCTCTGAAAATGAAATTCATATAAATATTTTTTTTAGCCTACTTTTCACTCACATTGTTGCTTATAGTAAATTTGTAATGAAAACCTTTGTGTTAAATTGAAGGAGAAAAACCCCCAAAAACAAACAGAAACATTTTGAAAGGCTGTCCCCACTGTGTGTGTTCTGATTATGAGAGAGAGAACAAGAGTGAGAATCTTGGGTGCATATTTAGAGGAAAAAATGAAGTGCTATTAACAAAAGGAAAAAAGAGATATTGACAAACTCATTGATGTTTAAGAGAGAATGGAGAAGTGGGAGATGACTACACCTCAGTGTTTCCAAAGCTCATGCACAGTCAAGATGAAAGCCAAGAGTATATTATTATTATTATTATTATTATTATTATTATTTTATAATTTTTTTTAGCAGTATTAGTAGTCGTAGAAGAAGTATTCGGAAAGAAGAAGAAGAACCTCATGGCACATCTCTCCATTTTCTTTCACACTTATCATTAGAGAAAAGCCCCCATAATAGATTAACATTAGATAATCTCTCTCTCTCTCTCTCTCTCTCTCTCTCTCTCTCTCTCTCTCAAGCAATTTGCATTGTGCTATCTTATTATACTTATGGTTATTTATCTGTGAACATATATCCATCCCTCCATCCCTCCATCCATCTATCCGTCCATCTCAGACGGAGCAGGAATTAAAATTCAGAAGCATAAATCCTTTTCAACACTTCCGAGGAGCCATGTGTGACCTGATTGTGGCATTGTGGCAATGTTCAGCTGGTTCTCACAGCCGAACATTAGTGTTAACACTAGTGCTAGTGTTAGATATGAGCTATGCATTGATAATTATGTAAAAAGATCTTCACAAGGATTGTAAGACAAATGTGTGTGATATAAATGAAAACAAGGTTCACAGTGACTCATTGTGCTGGATTAGGTCACATCTGTGCCTGGGCTTTTAGCACTTGGCAATGGATTACGCATTGTGTTATCGTTGCTGCCTGTGTTACAGTATGTTTATATGACTGTATTAACTGTTCAGTTTGTATAGCTGTTTTATCAATAGCAAAAGCAGCTTTGTGTCTAATGAGCAAGTGAGAGTGGCAAGAAAAGCTACACAGTGAACACTAAGGATGCGTGGAAATGCAAACTCATGTTCTAAGGTGTTTGCACCCATTTTGGTTTTAATGAAAGTGGCACACAGTTGTGCACAAGGCAGCATGCAGAGCCTACTCTAACCTAATACATTTGCATTCAAGGGAGGAGTGTATCTAAAATCAGCAGATAAAAGGAACTTACTGTAGATGGCATACTCTATGAAATATTTTAAAACTGACATAAAAATGGACAAACAGATGACCGTTGCTCCAGATCCACATAACAGAGCCAAACCAGTGTTGTTGTTGTTGTTGTTGTTTTTTTTTTTTTTAAAGCAGCCCAATAGAATATCTGACTAGTTTTACAATCCTGTGCAAGAACATATTTGCAATATTTATAGGTTGCCATAGAATACTCTTAACACCAGTTTATTGGTGCAGGTCCAAATGGAAATTATAATTATCTGGCCTGAGTGTAACACAAACCCATTTCCGAAATGGTTCAAACTCAAATCAATGAATCCAAATAATCCAAAGTAATAACAGGCAATCATAAAACCACAAACTTGTTAACAATTTCATAATGCAGAATTATACCTTTAGAAGGAAACTGCTTCTGCAGTATACTGCAATACATAGATGTAGATACGCAGATAGGGGATGCACCTTCATTTAAATACTTTAACTGTACTTTTTGGGGTAATTAATTTTTATGAGCTCAGCTCAAATGTCTTCATTGGCACACATGCTCTAGAGCAAAGCACACGTCTACACACACATGCTCTGTCTTTCCCACAGACACGCACACATTCCATTCTTCTCTCTCTCTCTCTCTCTCTCTCTCTCTAGAATACATTAAAAACATGTATTCTATTAGGTGAATTCTTATGAAAGGAAATACACATAAATACACACCCCCCCACCCCCCCCCCCTCTCTCTCACACACACACACACGCACACACACACACA
>JAOVYU010060920.1:0-10064 GCA_025674565.1 Synodontis membranacea
TCCTACTGTTGCATTTTATAGCAGCAGATCTGAGCATCACCGCTGTGGTCATATGTATATCTGCAGTCTATTGTCTTTGGCCAACCTGTTTTGTACCTCTTTCTCTGTTCAAAAGATCTGAGTATCACCGCTGTGGATTTGAGTTTCACTGCTGTGGATAAAAAAAAGTTAAAGAAACCCCATGTGTGATCGTGTCCTTCCACATCCGTAACACTGGCGGCTTTGCAGATATAGTGTGCATGATAAATGTCCATGATGGAGCAAAGAAAGCCTCAATTGATCTTTTGAGCTGTTCCACTATCTATTGTAGGGTCTTGCGATTAGATATGGTCCATTTCCATTGATGCAGCTGCTCAGGATGGTATTGATAATCCCTCTGTAGAAAGTGGTGAGCATGACTTCCCAGACTTCCCAGAATTTAGAGGCGCTGCTTGTGTTTCTTGGTTATGGATCTGGTGTAGAGGGACCAGGTGAAGTTCTCTACCAGTTAAACACCAAGGAATCTGGTGATCTTGATGATCTCCACAGATGATCCATGGATGTTCAGGGGAGAGTGGTTGCTCTTCTGAAGTCAACAATCATCCCTTTTGTGTGTCCACATTCAGAGACAGGTAGTTGACTCAGTACCAGTCCTTTAGTTGTTGCACCTCATCTCTGTATGCTGACTTATTGTTCTTGCTGCACGGTCATGAGTCAGGACAGTGAACAGCAGTGGACTGAGCTCACAGCCCTGAGGTTCCCCAGTTCACAGTGTGGTGGTTCTAGAGATGGTGATTCTGATGCAGATAGAGGTGTTCAGGCCCAGCAGGCTCAACTTTCCCATCACATGCTGAAGAATGATTGTGTTGAATGCAGGACTAAATTCTATGAATGGCATTCGAACATAAGTATCCTTATTGTCCAGGAGGGTAAGGGCCAGGTGTAGGATGGTGGTAATGGCACTGATGGTTGAGCAGTTGGGATGATAGGCAAACTGCAGGGGGTCTAGTGTGGATGACAATAGGGTCATGATGTGCCTCATGTTGAACCTCTCAAAGCCACCACCAAGAGTCTTATTGCACAGACCTGCATTTGCATTAGCAGGAAATTAGGTGAGCCCATCTAGCTGAGTGGTGGAGTCTGGAACTCTGCTGCTCAGCAATGTCTCTGTAAAAACAAAGACACAGCAGTCTCTGAATTCATGGTGGGTAATCTGTTGAAGTCAGATGAAGTCCAATTTATTATCTAGGGAGAGCATTGGAGAGCAGAATGGATGGAAGGGTCAGGTGGTTGGGATTTGCTCTTAGCCTAGCACAGACCCCCTGCCCATTGTATTTTTATTTGCTTCCCCTTCCTTGTATGCTGCTTATGGCAGGCCCTCTCCAGGACACCAGCATCAGAGGACTGGAGGCTCAAGGGCACAGTGTATAAAGCAGATCATACTACAGGTCAGTTTTTGGTTGATTGTTGTATTGCAGCAGTGTTTGGCATTGGTATACATAAACACTTTTGCTGCAATATACATATGCATTTAGTGTTGGGCTAAGTAACAAAATAATAATAACAAAACATCTCCATTTTGGCCGCTGTGAGTTAGTTCTGAGCCCCCATCTTGGATCCCTAGAAAGACATGATATTTAATGTTCAATCTGATACATTTTATTATTTTTTGTAAATGTACATACATTCAGCATTTGTAACACTTTCCAAAAAGGGTGAGACAGGGGTGACAAAACACAGGGAAAGATGTAAAATGCAAAATAAATAAATAAATAAATAAATAAATAAATAAATAAATAAATAAATAAATAATAATAATAATAATAATAATAACACCTCTTTGGAAGAAAACTGCATGGGCACAAGATCAACAGTTGAATTACAAATTTTTTCACTACATCGTAGTTAATCATAGTTTTTGTTTCATAGTTTTTTTTTTTGTACCTGTATGCTTCTTGCAGAATAAAAAGATTTAACAGATATTCCAGACCATAAATAAATAAATCCAAACCATTTTTGAATTTATGATGTAATATTCAGGGTAAAAAATATAAATAAAGACAATGATTATACAGTAAAGGATTAGGAGACGGACAGCTGTTAGTCTGGAGGAAGTGCAAGTCATATTGTTTAAAATGAGGTTTAAATATTTGTAAACTGTAGTGGACATCATGCATGCAGAGGCTAGAGTAAGAGGCTTTTAGTGTGTGTGTGTGTGTGTGTGTGTGTGCATGTGTGTGAGGAACTCGTTAACTGGTCTTCAAGGTCTTCAACCTTTTCTGTTGGTGACTGAGGTTAAAGTTTAAGGATTTATTGTTTATACTGAACACAATAGTATTTGAATTTAGACCCTTCAATCCAGAACAAATTTTTTTAACAGTTTATTTAACATTTACTTAACAGTTTCAGTGCTTTTTAACAGTCAGAGGGAAATGTGTTGCTGTGTCTTTTTTTTCTAACATTGTGGCTTACCTCTTTGTGGTTTCTCTGAAACACTGAAAAGCTGGGTTTATTTTTATCTTCAGTAGAGAGGAAACAGAGAGGCTGGTGAGGAAACTATAATACAACAAGAACAGGAACTAACTTGTTTCACAAAAGGTTAAATGTAACTATGAACAGATAAAAGTAAGATGTGTTTTTGAATAAATTATAATAAAAATTGCTGACAAGCTGTTGTGGTAAAGGAGGAAGTAAAATACAGGGGTTTATTGACAAAGCTGTTTCACCACACGCTTCACTCGTAATATTAGAATATTGTAACGAAGACAGGTTTGACAGTGGTTCCAGTATGCTCAGCGCCGCCTTTGCACGGCGGCCTATGGGGTAGGGGGGCGTGTCTTGTGTTCACCCTCTTGGGAAAGTCTAGTAATATTAATGGCTTCAGCCCTGTTCCAATGTGTTGTCATGCTCTAGCTTAATTGCTAACTCCTATGCTTATGCTCCAGCTCAGCTCATAGCTGATTTGGGTGAGTGGGTCTTGAGGTGAAGCTGCTTCCCATGCTGTACTGATGTCTGTGTGGTGAAATAAACTTCTCCCAGCCATTTGTATTGGGCAGCAATCAAGCTCACTTGTATCTCCAAGTTCCTGCTGGCAGTAAAATGCTACAATATTGAATTGAATGAGTTTAGCAAACAATAGCAACGGAATTCTGAATTACTCACTCTTAAAAAAGCAAATGTTGAACACAGGGGAAAATAAAAGTGGCTTAAAGTCAAAACATCACTGCACTGCTCTCTTAGAGTATCATCAATCTAAAAACCCTTTCGAGAGGTTAGTACACCATGAACAAGTGGAACTTGAGGTGAACAGCATTGATGGATAAACCTCCAACACCACCAAGTCTAGTCCTACTAATTACTAATGTATACTCCAAAATACATATACTTTAACCTGGAAATAAGATACTGAAGATAAATGGTTTCAGACAAACATTCCTGTGATGTCCTTGACCCTGTATTGACCAATATTTACATCTAACCAGTTTGGCAACTGGTTACAATGATAATTCCGTGTAAATCACAAAAACATTTCCACTAATTTTTGAGATATTGGACTAATTAGTGGACAGATGGACAGCTCAAACACATGATGACTCTACCACTCAGTGGCATAAAAACACAAGACAAAGATTTATTGTTTTCCTGAAAGGCCCAGATTTCATGACTCTATGATCAGTAGCCCAAAGCCTTAGGCTAATCGTATAACCATACACTAGAAGATTTTGAAAAGACTTGTGAGAACTAAAGTCTGACACCCTCTCATATTTAAAGACAATGCATCATTAGTCACAGAGTTTTGCAAAGCCTGGGAGTCTCCCCTGGGTCTCCTCCATTTCTCTCTCTACCCAACAGAGACCCAGTACCCACTTTACTGCTTCCTGATTGACGCTGGTTGAATTTATCAGAATGTGAAGATGAGAAAAAGACTGAATTAAGGCTATCATGACCACCTTTCACCTAGATGATGGTAGCGCACTACAACTTCAGTAAAACTCTCATGATTTTATTCCAACATTGGAAATTTTTCTGCAACAGTGAAATCACTTGAAAAGTTGTTCAATGTAAGGAACTGAACTGAGTCACCTGTTCAGGAGTCATCAACTAGCAAACTGGGGTCTAAATGCAGAGCCAGCAAAGTACTTCAGTGAACTGAAACAAAGAACAAATATTGCAGCAAGCGGGAAATGACGGGCCCTCACACTTTCAGTTCTATCACCAGATTAAACAACACATCAATGGTTCTTTTTTCTAAGCTGAGACAAGTGAAAGAGCCACTATTACTGTTGCCAGATGGTGGCACTATATGAGAGAGTCACTTTGGAAAAATTACAGTTATTTAAAAGTGAAGAGTTTTTATATTCCCTCTATGGAATGGAATGGAATGGCTGTGGTGAAAGCAGAATATGTAGACGATTGGACAGAGATGTATGAGGGCTATGCATCAGATTCAGAAGAGGCCTCTCCATCTGTTCAGAGTCAAAAGTGATAACATTAAGCATGACTATGACAAACAACACAACAGTAATTTGAATCCTGTTATTTACAGTGTAGCCATTCAGCCATGTTAATCATTTACCTGCTCCTTTGTAAAAAATCTAGTTCATAGATAATGGTTCTAGTTTCTTAGTAATTAACTACAGACTGATGGTTTACTTAATGCTTCTTATTCTCACCCTGTTTGTGTAAAATACAGGCTCATGTGAACATGCTGCGTGGTGTCGTGCAAAGTCCTGTGCACTTTTAACACCTCCGCCCATTTCTGTTGACTCACAGAACACATTTAGTACATTTAGAGCTTTTTCCTTCTCACAGTGCCCAGCACACACTCTTTCTCTGAGAGGTGTGATTTAGTTCTCTGAGTCAAAGTGGAACATTTTGTAACATATGAACTGCCCCTCAGTCAAACCACACTTTCCCCCTCCTCTATCTGCTTATAATACCAGTGCTGAATACTATCATTACCATAATCATCATCATCATCATCAGCAGCAGCAGCAGCAGCAGCAGTCATGTCCTCTTGTTCTCTCCTGCTGGTTCTGCTGGTTGTCACCTGTCTTCAGTCCTTCACAATGACCCAGAGTAAGATCAAGTTCTTCTTTTTAAACCTATTACTTATATGTATTATTATCTATATGTGTGTAAATGCACAAGCAGTAAGTAGACACTAGTAAGACTGAGTAGAAAGTTAAAACATCTTGGCTGGTGTTGTTACTGACTGTCACTCCAAAGGTTTATAATGAAGCTGAATTTCCTAAAAAGATGACCACCCTGAAGTGGTTCCTTTACCAGCAGTCCTCAGTAACATTAACATGCCATCAATAAAATTATTTATTTATTAGAGAGGACATGTCTCACCATCACTGTTTTCTCTCTGTAAGTTAATAAGACAGAAAAACTTAAACCTAAAACTTGTTGTCATGATTTGACTTGAGCTGCGAGCGCTGCACATGCACTGCGACTCACGCTAGTTATGGTGCGTCAGGACTCCATTACCCAAGATGCTCTGTGGCTCTACGAAAGCAGAAGCCGCATGAATGGTCCCAGCTTTTGTACTCTGCTTTTACTAACCTTTGACATTCATGTTTATTCTGTATTTTGACCTTTGTCTGTGTCGCGGACTCTGAGTTTTGGATTATCTACGTCTTACCCATTTGCTGTGTGATTACCTCTGCCTGCCTGCGGCCTTAGCCTTGTGGTTTGGTTTTGTATGCCTGATTTCTATATTAAACTCTTTTGGCTGTTAAGCCATCTTCTTGCACATGCATCCTACACTCACTCCCTGCTGACATGACACTTGTCATGTTAGAGAAACCACAAAGTATAAACTCATGTAGGAATAATTTTATATGTTTATTTAATTAATTAATAAATTTTTAGGATTATTATATTATTATAACTTAGATTAAGATATTTCATAAAGTGAAGATTGCAACAGATAAGTTGGCAATAAACCTCTAACGAAACTCCTTTTAACTCTTTATAGGGCAAGTTATCATATTTGGTAACTTCAATAGGCATCCAAAATGGCCTAATAAATAAAGAATTGTTCCTTTAAGTTAAACGTTTTTCTTACATTTTTTATACATACACTTTTTGGAAACAATTTCCTCCCAAGACTGGGGAGGAACCATATATTTGCAAATCAAGGTCAATAAAGGTACCATATAGTTACCATATGGTAATGTTATTGATCTTGATTTGCATAAATGAAAAATGAAAAACTTTGATAAAATATATCCTCCAATAACAATCTAGGGTTGAAATCTTGAATTTCCAAGTGTTTCAATTAGTGCCACATAAAGGGTTAATGTGCTGTTAAAAAGAGCCTCGGTTTAGCTTAGGCCAATTTGGATTCATTTTAAGAGCTTAGGTACAGAAGTGAACCAATAAGTCTGAACAATGAAATCAACATTCCTTAAGTACGACACTGTACAACACAAAACATAAAACACAAGCACAAGTCAGTAGGGAATGTATTCGAGAGGGGTGATGACCGGTACAGACTTGATTTTAATGCTTAATATCAGGCTAAACTTCCTAAAACAGGCAAAGATAAAATCAGAATGCAACACAGAATGCATTGAATAAGAGACAGAAGAGCAAGCATGTGATGAGCACTGCACCAGATTATCAAATGAAAATAAGCTCTTTACATATTCCCCAGAGTAGTGAAGTCTCGCGTTATTTAGACAAGCCACAGCATCAGGAAGCAGTCGATGCATGAGAGCTCTTCAGTGGAGATCGTGCTGATGGCCAACTAGATCAGAGGTCACACCAGTTCACGAGGTCTCTCACTGATTTGCATAGTTCTTTCTTGTGAAGGATTCTCTCGCTTGCAAGTCCAGAAACTTTACTTGGGATCTCGGTACATGTTTGTTATCAGTGCCAGCGCATCCTTTTCCAATCCTGTGGGTTTGGAGATTTATAATCCATCCATGTGCTAGCTACCAATGTAGTTAAAACTTTCCCATGAAAATAATACCAAACACATTCATCTTACAGGCAATAGTCTGGGTGTAATTAACATTCTGTGCATGCAACACAATTAGAACACACAAATTATTTTAGGGGACTAATAGGTAGTTTACATGAATACACACAGTGGAGTATAAACACATAAAATACTTGTAATGACAACAAATACCTTCGTAAGAACAACACATGCAATCTTGTTCCAGGGAGTACCCTGTGGATTGTGTGTGTGTGTCTGAGTGTTGGCATGAGTGAGAGAAAGGGATAAGGAGTGTGTGTGTGTGTGTGTGTGTGTGTGTGTGTGTGTGTGTGTGTGTGTGTGTGTGTGTGTGCGTGTGTGTGTGTTTGTGTGAGTGGACAAACATTCATTGTAATGGAATAAATGCTCTTTTTGGGGTCAATCTGACCTTAACTTTAGGTCAATTGTGTATATGGTCCATATGGCCCCTTGTGCCGAGGTGATGGTTTCTTTCATTGTAAATTGTGAAGGGAGTTCTGTTTACATTATCTCTAGGTATAGAGACACATTCTGGTAGAGTGAACGCTGGTGCGGTTGGCAGCTGCTGGTCACCGGTTGCTACTTTTGTGTTCTTAAACCATTCTTTACTGTTTTTACCAGATGACAATATGCACTGAGTATCTGTGGGTAAACCCTGATCTGGATCTTTTTCATATTTGTGGGTTTGAGTACTTGTGTTGAAGTTGTCTCCCATTGACACTGAACTTATTCCACTTACCCACATTCTGTGCCCATCTAAGACAGCTTCAGCGAATGCATGTGTGGTCTGTGCTCACCTGGGCTGTTTTATTCATCATCCACTGCCCTACGACAGCATTATTTCAGTATTCTATTACTGAGCTCCTGCGACTTTGTGTCCACCTGCTGCTCTACACCTTCACTGCCACAGATATGTCCTCCAAGGTCCCAGCAGAACTTCAACCATGACGACACCAACCCGATAAAATCCATCTGGTCCACAACTCGTCGTCCTCCCCGTAACACCAACTGGGATGTTTGCCACAATGTGTTAGCCCGCCTGGCTAGGTCGGCTAAGCCCGCTGTCAAACAGGGTAATTCCAATGTCAACTTTGGTGTGCTAAACATCCGCTCTCTAATTGGCAAGGGTCGTCTTATCCAAGATCTCCTCTCCGACCATAAGATAGACTTTCTGTGTTTGACTGAAACATGGCAACAGCCTAATGACTTTATTTCCCTCAATGACTCCACTCCACCGGAGTTCGTTTATGTTTGTAAAGCATGTGACTAGGGGAGAGGCGGAGGTCTCGCAATGATTCACTGCAGGCAGTGGAAAGTCATTCCTGTCTCTGCCCCACTCTTCCACTCATTTGAATACACCACATCTCAGCTCCCTGGATCTACTCCTACCATCATATGTACTGTTTATCGTTCACCCAAGGCAAATAAGGATTTTCTTACTGACTTTACTGCTCTTCTTGCTCATTTTTCAGTACTTTCTCCAAATATAATAATCCTTGCCGATTTCAATATTCATATGGATAATGAGAATAACCCCATCTCTAGAGATTTCACATCCTGTCTAGACAGGTTCAGACTTCAGCAACATATTGTATTACCCAAGCACTGCAAAGGTCATACCCTGGACCTGGTTTGTTGTTCTGGGGTTGCCCCCTCTGACTGCAAAGCTGATTCTTTTCCTCTTTCTGATCATTTGTTCATTTCTTTTAATATAAACCTGGCACTTTCTAAAATTTGTATTCCTCATGATATTATATACAGATATTTATTCAGATCTGTTTTCTTCTGCTATTAATGGTCTCCCAGGCACCCATAGTCTTTCTACCCCTGATGAACTGGTTTCCCATTATAATACCAACTTCCATAACCTTCTTGATACATTTGCTCCACTCAAACACCGATCCATTACATTTTCTTGCTCAGAACCATGGTTCACCCCCACTTTGCGACATCTCAAAGCTCAAGGATGTCAACTTGAACGCCTCGCTAAGAAAACCGGACTTACCATTCATAAGTAAATGTACCATAATCATATTCTGTTTTATAAGGACTGAATTGCCTCAGCCAAATCCTCATACTATTCTGGTATAATCTGTTCTAATGAATCCAATTCCAAGTCTCTTTTCTTCTTGTTTAATAATATTACAAGGCCCCCGGACTCATTTCCCTCCTATATGTACTCCGCTGATTTTTGTAATTCCCTCATGTCCTTATTTACATATAAAGTTGCTGATATCCACCAGCAACTTAACTCTGAAGGGGTTATGCTCCTGTCACGGTGTGCCCCTTTGTGTGAGAAGACGGGCGGACGCACGATGCAGGGATTACAAACCAGGAGAGTAAGGATAAGTGTAAAACAATGTCTTTAATTCAACAGGAACCTCTACACAAGGACATGTAATGGAACACCCTGGGCACGGCGAAACTGTACATATACCAACATGAAATAGACAGGGCAAGAACTAAGGGAGAGTGACGGCCCGACATTCAGACATAAAACGTAACTGAACAGATAGCAAGCCGTGAAACACAAAACAAACAATATAAATTGCACCAAACCTACACAGGGGAAATATAGCTATGCCCTGGCGATGCAAATTAAACACAGACTGAGAAGAGGTAGAACAATAGACTAAAGGCGAGCACTCTTAGGGGGAACGAACAGGCAGAGTGTTACAGGTAGGTGAAATATAATTTAAAAAAATGATAATAAAGAGAACAATAAAGAAAATAATAATAATGGCTTGAGTTAAACACAGGCAGAGAAATCACCGGTATACAGCAAACCCTCCAAGAGAATAATAATAATAATAATAATAATAATAATAATAACTAGAACTGCAAGCAGTTATAACGGGGTCCAAGCATTGGTGCGGTCCGTGTCCCGGGCTCTGTCCATGTCCCGGGCTTCGTCTGCCTCCCGTGCACTGTCGATGCCACTCAAGTCGGACAAGTGCGTCCGATGTGATAAAAGGTTGTGAGTTTCTTTCATAACTTCATATTCTAATCTATTCTGTTCTCCCTACCAAATTTGTTTCTTTTTCAATACAGTTGTACAGGTTATAACTCACCAGAGGTGGGACCAAGTCATTGCTTTGCAAGTCACAAGTAAGTC
>JAOVYU010060963.1:0-10061 GCA_025674565.1 Synodontis membranacea
TTACACTACTAGTTACTGACAAAAGTAATATTATTACAGTAACGCGTTACTTTGTAACGCGTTACACCCAACACTGCTGATCAAGTATTAAAAAAACAAAAACACAAGTAATATTATACTGCTGAAGGCTTACAGTAGGTTTGCACTTACAGTATGTGCAAATATTCTGACTTACCTTTAAGTGTAAATATGTTTTTTTCCAAAGAAGAGAGAATATTTTCTAAAGCAGCATAATTACAAACACCGAAAACTCTATCTTCACTGCCAGCTACTTCTATCATCTGTGTCAATGCCTGCGTATTATTCAGAACCTCTGGCCCCACCTGAGAATAGAACATCACTGCGTTAGCAAAGACAATAATTCTTTCATCACATGATAAGTAAAAGATTATTACAGCTGTTCATTGTCATCATTTAAAAAGCTCATTGTAATCTTAAACATAGTAAACATTTTAATAAAAAAAAAAAAACAGGCCAATGGCAGTAATTCAAGGTACTTAAAATGCTGTAAACAAAATAACATGATCAATTTGATACCACAGTGCTGTTGATTTGGTACAATGTATTCATTTCAACACTATAACATTAATAATGACTTTAATTTAATAATATTCAATAATAGCACAAATTTAATATTAGTGCTGAAAGAAAATAAAACAGGTTTGTATTAATGCACTTCTTCTAATACATAATACAAAGTATTAAAAAGTAACAGCTCATTTACAGAGGCCTGACATACTATATATTTTTTTAATATATATTTATAAATAAATTATAGAATAATTGATGCAAAGTGGTAATTTAGAGGAACTAAATTGTTTGTGGATGTTTCACAACATTAATGTAACAATAAACTGTGGCATTCAGTAACAAATAAAGAAAAAATAATAATTGTTCAATTTGTTCACTTTATTACATGTTCTTCTTTGAAAATAGTCAAATTTTGGATGGTAACAGCAACTCTAACTCATATCAGGCCAATCAACAAGCTCATCACAGCATTCTAGTGTTTTATTTCTTATTCCTTACAATATACAGAATATTAAGAAGTGGTAACCATGATCTATCTTTACTTGGTGATTTACAGCATTCTCAATATTAATTTCAATTTATAGTAAAATTTTAGCTTGTTAACATGAAACCTAAACCTGAACTGTATTTGATCCGCTTTGCTGTAGGCGAAATCATTAAAATTATGAAATCAGAAATTTTAAAAATTGATGAACTCTTCATGCCAAATAGAATGACAAATTAAGGGAAGAAAAAACAATATGACCTTTGAGCTTTGCAACTATGAAATATTCCAATAGTGGACACTTACCCCTATTGCATAGCGAGCGACCCCCTCCATCTGTGACATGTTCAAAACATCTGTGAGGGTTCTGTTGTCTCCTGCCATTTCTCCGTCAGACAGTAGGATAATCATTTTTTTGGCATTCTTTTTTGATCCATGTTCAGGAACAAAAACAGACGTGCTGCAAGTAGGACAGAACACAGTCACTAATAAAGACTTTGTACTAAGATGTGCTATAAATGTTTACTAGACTGTCAGCCACTGATGCACTTTTGTGCAAGCTCAGGATAAGAAATATTTGGGTCTGAGTACTTACAGAACATGGTAGATGGCTGAAGCAGTCTTGGTGATTTTCCCAATTTGTACTATGTTCTTGACTTTTTCCAAGGCTCTGAGACGATCATTATTTTCTTGCAGAGAGAGTTCTGTCCTTATCTCTCTCCCAAACTGTACTACTGCAAACTTGCACTAGGGAGAGATTTTAAATACTGCATATATACTCTACACTTAATACACACACTAGATTTAATATACATTGTTATTTGTACTAAAGATATTTTGCTAAAGCCTTATGGTTGAAATTGAAACCGCATGTCAGTGATTGGATTGTTTGGGAAATTTTAAAAAAGTGTTCCGAGTGGCGTCCACATGGAATAATTTTTTAACATAAAAGATTTGGTCTAATTTTACTGAGACATTAATGCAGTAGACATAACATGCTAAATGCTGTCTCTCCTACACTGCACTATTCTGAAGTTGCTCTGAGGAGCCAATTTAAATAGATGTTTAACACATACTGTATACAGTCCACACTGAAAGTTTATGAACAGTAAGGCCATTTTTTTTTTTGCTACACACTGAGGACAATTCAGTTTGAGATTACGATGAATACATTGAATAGAAGCTAATAGATTTCAGCATTCATTTGCTATACGTGTTAAACGATTTAAAGCGTGGCACCTTTGGTGGCAGACCACCCAATTTTTAGCTGAGCAGAAGTACAAGAACAGTCTTAAAGTTCATTAAAGTAACTAGCACTTACACATAACCACTGACAGAATGACCTCACCAATCTGTTGCATCTGCATTTTTCTTTTGTTTTGTTTTGGGGGGATTCTTCCTTCAGTCTCCTGAAGTCTCAGCTTTCAGGAGGTGAAATTACATTTCTCCCATAGACATCTCTTTGGTCTTCAAGTCAGTTTATCTTTTTTAACAATAAATTAACTCTTCACAGGTGAAACCATCAATCCATGAGTGCACATTTTTTTGATAACCTTAAAAATGCGTGTGTTCAAACAAAAGGTATCAGGAGGTAATTTGTTTAACACATCTATCTGAAATTCTGATCTGTTGTCTCCTATCCATCTTTTGAGCTCAAACTCAAATGCCTTCAGTATATAAAAAAATTGGTCTTGCCATTGCAATGCTTATTTTGTAACCATGCAAACAGATGTTGAGAACTTTGATACAAAGTCAAGGGTGACCCATATCAAAATGCCAATTAGCAAATATCCACCAGTTCCCTTTCTCAGCTCGTTCACACGTTGAGCATTTTCCTAAGCTATCAGTTTGTGCCTAAAGTCAGAGCAACAGATGAACCTGTTCTGCAAAGCTGGTGACCGCTTTATAGTAGCTGCTTGCAAACTTTGTATGCAAGCAGTGAGTTAGTTTAGCAGCACTTGTGGAAATGTCTGAGCCTTCTGTAGGATGAAGACAGGTATCTGCTATGTGTTCAAGGTCTTGGTGTTGATAATTTCAGAGATACAGCAGTTATTTGATGAGATGCTCCATGTATATAATGTGGAGTAATGCATTATATAGCATGTATAAAGCTTGTTTAGAGAATCTAGACCCCAGTAAAGTGTGAGAGCACCACAGCCCAGGCACCAGACACCAGGCACCACAGCCCAGGAAAGGTGCTAACCATAAATAGGCAAGAATAAAGATGGATGAAGTTCAGAGCAAATGGCCAGGAGAGAGTGAGAGATTGCACCCGTAGGCCAGGGCATAGAGCCTGTGATGCTGTAGTGTAGAGATTACATTAAGAGAAATGAAAACTAGGTGCTAACTTGTTGGCAGCATCATGTCCAGGGACAGTGGCACACATTTTATCCAGTGTGCTGCATAATAAACATCTAGTGTCCCAGATTTCAGAGAAAATCAAAGTGAATATCGGCCTCGATGCTGATGCAGTTGGGCACTCATGAACTGGTTATAGCCTTTCTAAAGGGGCAAGACATCTGGTATGCTTTCCCAAGTGTCCAGTTCACTGAGATCCTCCCCTTTCCCTAGCTTGTTTGGTGGTAGATGTTATTGCCTAAGCTATTCCTGGGTATGATATTCCACCTTTTCCAGTTCTCAGCTGGCCCCCACCAGAGGATAAGTGCAACAATTATATTTGGACCCTTCCAGTCAATCTGAACTTCTAAGTTGGTACATTTTAACCCACTGTTATAAGATTATATACTGTAGGGCTTGATATCTACTTATGGGGGTTAGGAGGATAAAATTGTATGTAAGGTTGTGTTTGTGACCTTGTTCTTTGAACGCCTAGGGTACCTCGGGTTAAGGTTAGGGCTCTAGTGTTAGTACCTAAGCCAAACACAAAGAGAAGGTTCTAGTGCCATCACTGATGGCATAATGTAGTGGGCATTTTATAAAGATTTTGTGTCAAAGACCTAAGCAGGTGTGCACATATGCACAAAGAGATATCCCAGTGTTGAAAATCCACCCAAGTGGTTGACTGGTGTTCATATAGTACAATTATCTAACATTACATTTTAATTTATAACTTAAATACTTGGTCTTACTGATGCTTTACTTATTTTTGCTTATGCAATACTTACACTGATACATGTTGTCCAAACATTTTTCATAACATTGCTAATAAAGTCTTTGGCAATTTCAAAATCCTCCTGCTCAATGCTACCAGAGCCATCCAGGACAAAAGCAATCTCCATCTCTGCATCTTCAAAGAAACACAAGCAGTAAAGGATCTTACAAATATTATCTATATGATAATTTAAACTACAGTTTAGGAAGTAACATATATCAGACACAGGATGTTTCGATCACTAATTAAAAAAAAACATTTAATACCTTCTTCTTCAACTGTATCAGTGTTACCGTCATTCTGCAGATCTCTTCTCTTCCTACAGTAATCTAATAAAAATTGACAGTTTTTAATACTTTTGCATAATATGTAAGTGATTCAGTATTTCGTTTTTCATTTTTCCTTCAGATGCTTTTACCTTGATAAAGAGATGTCTGACTGTCTTGATAGTTGTTGTTGTTGTTGTTGTTGTCATTTTTTTCAAGTAGCTGTAAAACTGACATAGTGTAATGTTATTAAGTAAGGATCATTAATAAGTCTTCAATGAGAGAATTTCTTGTGCACAAGTTATACACATACCCAGCTTATTGGGATAAATTTTACTCGTTTCCTGATGATCACAAATGTGCGTACAGTTTCCGTTGAGATTCTCAGTTGATGAATAAATTGTCTGAACTTGGTTACAAACCTAAGTTTTAAGATAACAGATAACAGATTTAAGGTGCATGAACTTTGGAGTTTTATTTGATTTTTAGGTATTAAAAATGGCAATGGCATAAATAAATGGCTAAGATGTGTTTGAGGATTTACTGTGCTACTCGTGAATAACTAGCTAACTAATTAAGTAAATAAATGAAAGAACTGTCAGTGATTGTCAGATATGCATTAACTGACAGTTTTCTGATTCTGTTACAGTTAGAACATGCTTTATTCATCCTGTAGGGAAAAAGTGTAGCATATTAGATTGAAAAGTTGTCTTAAATGTTGAATTACAACAAGATTTTTGGTAGGGAAGCTTCTTGGTTATTTGAAAAGCCTTTTGTATACTGGATCTACTATGAATCTGGTGGGTTATGTCACAAAAAGTCAGTTGTATGTCAGTTGTATAAAGTTCATGAGTGACATATGGCATTTGGCACATGCCCTTTCCTAGCATGGCTTTCAAAAGTCTTCCTTGTACCCCAAGAGATAGTGGGTCCAACTGAAAAGTGCTAGAGGCTTGGATGGAGCATGGTTCAAAGTGGGGGTAAATAAGTGCTTTAAGGTAGGTGGGCACTGTCTGTTTTTTGGTTTTGTAGGCAAGCATAAGTGTTGTAAATCCAATGCAACAATTACAGGAATCCAGGTGAGTGAATGTAAAAATGGAATAGTGTGACAGAACTTGAGGATCTTGGAAGCAAGTTATGCAGCTTTACGCAGGATTAGTTGTAGAGGTTGAATGGCATGACCTATCAGGAGTGAGCAACAGTAGTCCAGTCTCGAAATGATCACATCTTTAACACATTCCTGAATGGCAACTTTGGATAGAAATGGCTGTATCCTCCCAATGTTAGTTAGTTTAGCAGTGTATGGCAAAAGGGACACTTGTTAGTCCATGGTTACCGCAGAAGTGCATTCAGTGACAGATGGTGATATCCCGAATGTTTCCAGGGAGATCATAAGATCTGGACACCAGGGATATACAGTGGTTTCGCTGGGATTTAGTTTCATGAGCCACTATACATGGTAAGATGTCTTTCCAGACATGCTGAAATCTGTGTAGATACATGAATGTCTAAAATGGAGAGGATAAGTTGAGGCACTAATGAAAAATTCAATAATTGCTGCTGAAGATGGCCCCGCAGGAACAGCCTAAAGTTCACCCTGAGATAATGTGGCTGGTACCATACGGAAACTCTGAAGATGGATGGCTGTGGTGTTCTTCCTTGGATAGCCAAAAGACTGCAAGTGCTAAGATACTGTTTACACTCAAACCTCCTTTAGATGATCAGTTAATAACTTTAGTTAATAACAAAAGGGAGAAGTGGAACTGGCCCCATGCTCACCAAAGGAACACAGTTTGGAGAAGTAATGACCAATACAAAACAGCTACAGGAAGATACATTTGGAATGTACCGGAAGGTGCTATAATTATGAAGAAAAAAATATATAAGGATATATTAAACTGAATTATTAGTCATGTCAGTAGAGATGCCCATGCTGTGGAGCTTGCAAGGTTCATGTACAGAAGCTTCCATCTTTACTTGTAGAAGGAGATCTAAGCATCGGATGGACTTTTACAGGAGAGCGTGTTATGAGAGGATTTTGTTACCAAGTTGTGATTTTCCCCACTTTCTCTTAGCTGCCCTTAATTCTCTCCAACTGCTGCCCAACACATCCAACAGCCTAGTATCAGGGTAGAAAGACAACCTAAATGTTCTGCCAAATTGGTATTAACCTAGGGTAATGTACAAAAGCCTCTGTGTAGGTTACAGTTTTGTCCATCACCTATAAAATATCTATTTCAATCCCCAAGTAAGCAACTGTACCATGTCTCGTCCTTTCACAATAAGTATGTAAGTGAAAACTTCTCGCTGCCTAACAGAGAAGTCAGTATGTCTGACACCTTTACAAGGGAAACTGTGGTTTTACAGAGAACTAGGCTGTCACAAGAAGCAGAAATGAACTTATCTGCATCACATATCTTTCCAACAGTTTAAACAAAATGCACAGTTACCAAAAAATAAATCAAAGCTTCACTATTGAAGAGTTTTCATTTTTATGTAATTGAAAATGTGAGAAAGTGTACCAGAAGCTGCTCCCGATCTTCATTCCAACTGGATGTTACAGACACAATTGGTCTCAGGCGTTTCATTACCCCTGCAAAAAATTTTTTATTAGCATAAGGAAGTACTGCAGTGGCAAAAGGTAGAGATCATCTTACAACAATAATTGCTGTTTAAGGCTTTGGCATAATAAAGACGACAATAATTATTCATTTGAGTTAATTATAATAGCATACGTATAAGCATGTCTATTCTTTATTTTAAATACATACAAAACTGACAAAGTAAAAAAAAATAATAATAATAATAAAAAAAAAACCTTACCAGTAACACTTATTTTAGAGCAGCTTTCCTCTGTGCATCTGAAAACGTCTCCAGAGGTAGGAGAAGGAACAAAAACTCTAAAAAATTTTTTTTGCATAATTAAAAAAAAACACATTTGTTTAATTATACTCAGTTAAACATTAGATTATTACTAATATTTTAGTACCTAAATAAGGTATTCAGAATATTTCACTATTTTCAAAACTTAGTAGAAGATACTAACCCATGCCTTGACTGAATAATGGTTTGACCGAATAGTGGGTCTTTATTTGGAAATGTTTTCACTGGCTTTGTGAAAACGTTGAATCCCGCTGCTGTGCAAATGCCTATGATTTCCAAAATATTTTCATAAAATAAAGACGGTTTAAAACCTAGTACAGAATACTAACAGCATAAGAAATCTTTCAAATTGGATTTGATTTTATCAAGCTTTCATATCACTATAATTTTATATGTCTTAATCAAATAATTAAGATGCAATTACAAATCATACAAATATAAATAAGCTAAAAATGACATACCTGTTATAAACAGCACAGCTGCAAACATCTTGCTGAGGCAGATAAGTAACTACAATGTGGTTGAAATGTCTGAGTTCCTCTTTTATGCATATTTGTCACACAGTGGGTTCACATCTTCATACACAACCTATGTGACAAAAGTTTGCCCTAAAAGTCAAAGTATCTTCTTGGCAAAAATGCGACAATCTGTTCTGTTCCTATTGCTCCTAATTAATAATACACTATATGGACAAAAGTATTGGGACATCTGACCATTATACCAACCTGGACATTAATGACATGCATATATTTTAATATGGAGTTGGTCCCCCTTTGCAGTTATTACAGCTTCCACTCTTCTTCACACCACTCCATACAACGCTGGGTATTGGACTTGGTGATGTGAAGCTTGCATGCAGCTGCTTGACTGTGGGAACCCATTCTATGAAGCTCCCGCCACACAGTTTTTGTGCTTACATTAATGCCAGTGGACATTTGGAACTCTTCAGCTATGGAATCAGCAGAGCATTGACCTTAGTAGTTGTTGACCCCACTCTGTGACTTTTTGTGTTCTTCTGCTTTGTGGCTGAGTTGCTGATGTTCCTAAACACTTCCACTTCCCAATAATACCACTTACAGTTGACTGTGTAATATCCATCAGGGATGAAATTTCACAAACCATCTTATTTTAAAGGTGGCATCCTATCACAGTACTACGCTTGAATTCACTAAGTTCTTCAGAACGACCCATTTTGTTTCACAAATGTTTGTAAATGAAGACTGCATGGTAAGGTGTTTGATTTTATACACCTGCGGCAATGGGTCTGATTGAAAGAGCTGAAGTCAATAATTAAGAGGTATGTCCCAATACTTTTGTACACACAGTGTAGTTTTCACCTTGCAAGTCTCCTGTAGATACCATTTTAGCCCAGCCTATTTCAAGTGGTTTAATCATAAATGCTGATCTTATCTGATGTGAGCAAGGCCTGCAGTTCCTAGGATGTTTATCTGTTAAAATTTAAAAGGAAATCAGCAGTCAAGCCTGGTGCACCTAGACTCAAGAGTCAAGCCTGGTGCACCTAGACTCATTGAATCCATTATTGGGGTGTCTATCTTTGAATCCATATATTTGTACCAGTCTACACTAACAAATGCATTGATGATGTCTCCAAGCCATGTCCATTAGGGTGTTTTAATCAGTTAATTGTTGCCTGTAACACAACATGGTCACATTTCGTCATACCCTTGAATACCACTTTCATGTGGTTGGCTTAAATTGTAGAGACATCTAATAGGCTGCAGAGAATGGCCTTCAGAAAAAATTTATTTGTAAATCGACCTGGGTCTTAAAAACCCGAAAACAAATATGGGGATGTTCACAAATGGTGAGCTTGAATGCAGTTTCATCAGTCTGTAAATAAATATAACAGCATAATTTATTTGTGAATCACAAAATACAATTGTGAATCACTTGACATTTATTTATGAATCATGAAAAACATTTATGAATCGTGTGACATTTGAGAATATTGAAATACAGTTGTGAATTGCTTGACATTTCTTTGTGAAAACACATTTCAGAATCGTGTGACATTTTTGTGAATTTTGTTATTAATTTGACATCAGTTTCCCAATGAAGAGACCATTTCCTCCAGTGCCTACTCGTCTTCACCACATTCTAAAGGAGCACTATAGAGAGTGTCCTGACCATCTGTATCACTGGCTGATTTTGACTGCAACATCTCGGACCAGGCAGTCAGGCAGGAGTCCACCCGCATTCTGGATAGCTTTTCCTGTAGCAGACAGGGCCGAATTGTATTAAAGGCACTAGAGAAATCCAGGAACAGGATTCTGACAGTGCCTTTTTCCTTGTCCAAGTGTGATTGGGCCCGATGTAAGAGGTGCAGCATGGCATCCTTCACACCAACATCTGTAAGGGGTCCTGCGCATGTTGTACCTGGGGTCTAGAGAGGTTGAGGAAGAGCCGCTCAAAGGTCTTCATTATATGTGATGTGAGTGCCACCGGTTGGAAGTCATTCAGCTCGCTGGTCTGGTTCTTTTTTGGGACTGGAACGATGCAGGATGTCTTCCAGGGGTGGGCACTCTCCCCAGTTGTAAACTGAGGTTGAAGACACATTGCAGTGGCTCCCCAAGTTCAGCAGCACATGTCTTCAACAGCCAAGGACACACCCTGTCCGGGCCTGCTGCTTTCCTTGGACAAAGCTTCCTCAGCCAGCCCCTGACCTGGTCTGCTGTGACACTGAGAGAGGATTGGGAGGAAGATGGAGGGGGACAGGAGAATGCCATGATGTTGGGGGGGGGGGGGGGGGGGGGGGGGGGGGGGG
>JAOVYU010061094.1:0-2500 GCA_025674565.1 Synodontis membranacea
TGTACCAAATGATGGAATCAGTATTTTCCTCTCCCGGTCGAAGGCAGTGCAGAGTCACATCATCACCAACATCAGCAGAGATCACTTGGTTCGTCTGATTGAGGCAGCTTGTCTGTGCAGAATCTGCTGTGAAGACGTGAAGAACAAAACATGTGATGTTCAAATGTGCCAAAATTTATTCTACCAGTAATGCAAAGAGGTTGTTTCCAAGTGTATTTAAATTTAAGGAAGTTTTGAGATCAAAAGTAGTGAAACCTGATGATCAATCAGTTGTATTAAATGCGTGTGATGCAAAAATATCATGCATTTGATTGGAATCAATAAAAGGCATTCACACTTACCAATTTTATTTAGAAGCACCACAGTAATGCACGTCATCATCATCAGTCTGAGGTCTGTGTACAGCATGTCTTCTCTTACTACACTGTCAGATGGTCAAACTGAGCACATCTCACCTTGTGCAAAAGGTTTATTATGGGAAACTGTGACATCACTTGTAATTTTCCATATATGATGTAGACTAGAAAGCTAGCAGTAGATTCCTGACTGTGGCCCCTCCTCACAATTTTCTGAACCTTTCTTTTTTTTTTTTTAAGTCTTCATATGACATTGAAAAAAAGGAGAAAATGAGGTTCACAACCCCTTTTTGATTTTTTTTTTTCTCTTAAGGTTAGGTGAGTGAGCAAATTAATGTTTTCATGCAACATTTCATTGTTGCTTCCCTGTGACCAATATTCAATATACAGTGCAGCAGTTAACTTCCAATTCCATGAATAATTCTATAAAATTTCAATTGAACTTTTGTAATACAAGCATTATTTATCATACATATCATTTAAAGTATTTATCATATTGACTATACAATGATATGTGGACAGTGATATTGCATTCTTTAATTCAAAGTATGTATAATATTATATAAATTAAAATTGTTAATAAATGAATTATTTTAAATACATTGTTGATTTTTTTGTTATAAATTGATATATTTTTTTTAGTAAAATTGAGTAATAAAGAATAATAATAATGAAAAAAAAATATTGGTTTGCAGTCGGTAACCAGCATATTTAAATCAAAAATAAATAAATAATAATAAAAACACACACACACAAAAATGCACAAAAATATATAAAGTAAAACAATTAATTTGGTATTTTATTAAAAATGACTTTAATAAGCAGCTTAAACCTGGTCATAACATTTCAAAAACAAGACCATTCAATTTCCACATTGCTATTATTAGGTTAGAGGCCGAGCCAATCATCAAGAAATCATTAATAAATCAAATTTTCTTATTTTAATTTAATTATCTTATAGCATGTTGTTCCAGTAATATTGGTTTAGATACATTAATATTGTTTGAAAACAATTTCCTTTGTGATTTTGATCTATTCTCTATATCATCAGTGAACACTGATGAGAACCAGCACGTTCCCCTAACCTCATGTTCACTTGAAGCTGTGTGTGTAGGTGTGTGAAAGTGTGTCGGTGGGTGAATTTGTAAACTATTTGTGTCTTTTTTTCAGTAGATAAGTCGCATACTTATTTGTGGTTCACTGGTGGAAACCTATGCCAGGATCAGACTACTCGATAATTCTGCCACTCAGCGTGGTCAATATGTCAGATTATTAGACAGTCATAGTACCATAAATTCTTGCCAGGTGTCATGGCCAGGAGACTGGCAGATACAAGTTTGGCATTAACACAATCATTGTTCATGTCCTTGCATGTCGCCGGGGAGGAGGGCCAAGAAATTGTCAATCACGGATACATAAAGAGTTGTCAATGTACAGTAGGTGAGAAAATACAAAAAGTTCTGACGTGCTAGCCTTCTTGTTGGGGTTCTTTGATTATGTCACACTACAAGATCCATTTTATATTTGGGCAGGACATTGGAAATTTGTCAGAAACAACAAAATCATGTCAAAATCGGGCTGAATTTGTGTAGTCTTTCAGTGCTGCGAGCTCCTATAACAGCTCTTTGTATTCTGCCTCCTGGAAGCAGCCTTGTATAAATGTGGCAAATTAAATGTAAATCACATAAAGTAATTAAGGTTCTGGAAAATTGTATCGATTAATGCCTAATACTGCACAGAGAAAGCATTTGCCTCGTTATCCTCATCATGGGGAGACTGATTCCATAGGCTTCATTTCCGGGAGCTTAAAAATCCCAGCCTCTGGGGATGCGTAAATCAGTGAGGTCCTTATGCCAGTGCCAAGTCTGGATAAACTGGGGAGGGCCAGGAAGGGCATCTGATGTAAAAACCTGTGCCAATCAAACATACACATGATGAACTATGATGAGCTGCGACGACCCCTAATGGGGGCATCTGAAGGCAGGATGGACGGTTAAAATGCACTTGTGCAGGATTTATTATTTACTATTTCTCTTCAGTCTCCTTCTGTTCACCCTAGTTGCATGTTTTCATAAAGTTACACTATTCGACCAAAAGTATGTGGACCATCACACCAATATGCAGTTCTTGAAAATTCCTTTCCA
>JAOVYU010061094.1:7500-10056 GCA_025674565.1 Synodontis membranacea
ATTAACCACAGAACATCAGTCAGCTATGTACAATATAGTGTTAATGCAAATGAATAAATAAATGAATGAATAAAAATAATGACCTAAACGGAAAGAAAGAAAGAAAGAAAGAAAGAAAGAAAGAAAGAAAGAAAGAAACAAACAAACAAACAAAGAAACAAAGAAAAGTCATGCAGCGTGTTCCAATCAAATGGAAGAGTCTTAGTTAAATATTACTGAGTAACATTTGAATTCTCCTGACACATACACTAACATGAGAATGAGAGGGTTAAAAATTATACTGCAGTCAGCCACTAGGGGCCTCAGATACATTTAGGCTTTGCATTTGAATCCCTATTACAGTGTGCATTTGTGTTTGTATTTGTGTGTGTGTGTGTGTGTGTGTGTGTGTGTGTGTGTGTGTGTGCATAGTACATTGCAGCATTGCAGAGCACAACGTACGCGCATCGCTGAGGAGGATGAACACCAGGAAAGTGGCGGATCCAGACGGTATCTCTGGGCGCCTGCTGCGCTGCTGTGCTGACCAGCTGTCAGGTGTATTCACCTCTATCTTTAATGAGTCCCTGGCGAACTCTGTGATCCCTACGTGCTTCAAAAGAACCACCATCATCCCCATGCCCAAGACCAACAAACCCTCATGCCTGAATGACTACCGGCCTGTTGCACTGACATCGGTGGTTATGAAGGTGTTTGAGGGACTGCTAAAAAAAAAAAATATCATCTCCTCCTCCATCCCCAGCTCCATCGATCTGCTCCAGTTCACCTACCGCCCCAACAGATCCACAGAGGATCTCACATGTCCTGCACACCACTCTCAGCCACATGGACATGAAGCAGGGTAACTATGTGAGATTGCTGTTCATTGACTACAGCTCAGCATTCAACACAATAGTGCATCACAGACTGTTCAGAAAGCTGAGAGATCTAGGACTCAACAAACGCCTGTGTGCCTGGGTGTTGGACTTCCTCACGGACAGATCTCAGGCGGTGAGGGTGGGCAGGTGCATCTCCAGCAGCATCACCATCAACACAGGTGCTCCACAGGGATGTTTTCTCTCTCCACTGTTGTACTCCCTCTACACTTCAGACTGTGTGGCCACGCACGACTCCAACACCATCGTTAAGATTACTTATGACACGGTGGTGCTGGGCTTCATTACCAGCAACAATGACTTGGCCTACATAAATGAAGTGGAGAACCTGGCACTATGGTGTCAGGAAAACTGGAGCTGGTGGTGGACTTCACAAGGAGACAACATGACTACAGACCCCTCACCATCAATGGAGCTCCAGTGGAGAGGGTGAGGAGCTTTAAGTACCTGGGCATCCACATCTCGGAGGATCTGACATGGCCTGAGTATATCTGTGCTCAGACGAAAAGGGCGAAGCAGCGTCTGTACCACCTGAGGCAATCGAGGAAGTTTGGGGTTTCCCCTGCTGTCCTTAAGACGTTCTACTCAGGCACTGTTGGGAGCATCCTTACTCAGAACATTTCATCCTGGTTTGGGAATAGCTGTGTACAGGACCAGAAAGCCCTCCAGAGAGTGATCCGGGCAGCTGAACGCTGCTACAGGTTAGCTCTCCCCTCCATGCAGGACATTTACACCAGGAGATGTAAGACTGGGGAAGCTAGGATTATTAAGGACTTGTCTCACCCCAGTAACGGACTGTTCAAACTTCTGCATTCAGGCAGAAGGTTCCAGGTCATTATGGCCAAAACGGAGAGACTCAGGAGGAGTTTTTATCCACAGGCGATTCGACTCCTCAACCAGGATATGCCACTCTCCTGTTCATAGGACTATGATTATCAGTTCACTCACACACTGCTGTGCTAATACTGCACACTGCACTTTAGACTGGACTATACGCATTACTTGCACAGCATTTCATCCCGTTAATTGAAAATATACTCTTGCAAATTCAGAGTTTATTATTATTATTATTATTATTATTATTATTATTATTATTATTATTTTGTTTATTATATTTTGTACAATTTTGCACATATTTTTAAGAATTTTTTTTGTTGTTACTATCTTTATTTTATAGACTTTTTCTTCTTTGTTATTTGCACAAAGTATGGGCGGTTCAGGACACATTTCACTGCGTGTTGTACCTGTATAACTATGCGTGTGACAAATAAAGAATCTTGAATCTTGAATCTTGATTTTTTTTTTTTTATATACCCATATTATAGCAGAAAATAAAATCACTGATGTAATAATTAACTTTAGTTTGTGAGTAAACCAGCATTGCTTCTGATCATTTTGACCCATTCCTGTTTTTGATTTAATTTTCCAACATGAAGTTGGATAACTTTGACCCAGTTTAGGGTCATGAACCTGCATGCAAAATGTCAACGAACTTTTCTATGACACTAATGTGTTGTAGTGAATCTGTATACAGTTTATATATACAAAGATAATGTTGTGGGTTAATCTGACCACCATAAATATGCATAAAAAATGCAGATTTTATCAGACTGAGATACTCAAAAAGCCACAAAGTTCAGGATGAAATAATATATATCAAGTGGAGCTCAGTATCTTTCATGCC
>JAOVYU010061115.1:0-10055 GCA_025674565.1 Synodontis membranacea
GTGTGTGTGTGTGTGTGTGTGTGTGTGTGTGAGAGAGAGAGAGAGAGAGAGAGAGAGAGAGAGAGAGAGAGAGAGCGGGGGGGTGTGTCTTTGTCTGGATGCAGATGCAGGAAAACACGGCAAAAACGGACATGAAACTTAATGACTTTATTTAAATTAAACACAGGTCTAAAGCAGAGTATATAGTATATAATAATTTAGAATTCCCTTGGTATATGTATTGCTTAATTGCTGTCATATAAGTTCCCAAACTTTGGCTGAAATGGCTTACAGTAGTTAAGTGAGATAGATTAAGAGAAACAGAGATGGATCATGTCTAATATTCTTAAGTAACAGGATTACACATGCTGCGGGGCTTTGTAAATAATCCTGCATGTCTCTGCTTACTGGCGCTGTCATGGCATTACTTTGAAGAGTCACATCCCTGACATTTACATTCCAGTACATATCAGGCAGCTCACATATTTCTGTTTAACAACCCTAGTCCATTTTCTTGTTATTGAGTTCTGTGTAATCTATAATAGCTTCAGTATTTCAGTCCTCTGCCTGTGCTTGTTGCTCTATACCACAAATATTTCACAGAACACATGTTCTACCTGTAACGCTCGTGTCACTGGATAAACCAGGGAACATAAGCTACTGGACCAGTTCTAGGTTCGGAAGGAGTGGTTCGAATAGGTTAAACGATGGATAAGTAGACCAGAGGCAAAACCTTGAGTTTATGGCCGGCAAGTTTACTGAAATTACACAAAAATAACACACAGTTACACATACACACACTCAACAATAGAAAAATCAGTTTGACCCAACTTCCCTTTTTAGATTCTAGATAGGTTCTGGTAATAACTATCCTGATTTTAATTAGTTTTGTCAACTAGATGTTTCTTTTTTTCTAAGACCGGTCTGTGTAACTACTCTTGGATTAACAATTAGATTTACTTTACTTTTTTTCTTCAGAGATCTTCAATTTGAAATAAACTGCAACTCTTACTATAACACCTTTCTTAAGTGCATTGACCCTTTAAATCAGCGTTCTTTTAGAATACAGCTGGAGATATACTATTCAACTCAAACCATATGAACAACATGGAAAGGAACTCAATAGTAAACAGTACATCAATTAGGATACCCTTATAATATGCTTCAGTTCAATGTTCAGTTCAATATTCATTCATTAAATCAATGAGAGGCAACTGCATAGTTCTAAAGCAAAAACAGTGAGATGGTCTCCCAGTGGAAAAAATAAAGTTCAAACCGTGTCCCTCTGAAACGGAAGTGACGTTGTATCAGTCTCTTAAGGAGCGAAATCTTTGGGCATGGCTCGCCATCCGATGTCCTCATGCACACACGTCTCCTCACACACACATGAGGTGATGAAACTTCAGTCTTTATCCTTCGATGCTCCTGAAACTCTCACGGGTGGAGGAAAAAAAAAACCTGGCCTGCACAACAGGCCATGAGAATGATAATTTTTTTAATCAAAAGTGCTTAAATCTTAACAATTAAAAAAGAAAAATAAATAGTCCGCTTACAATTAACTCAAAATGGCTACGGAGTTTTTTTCCGTTTTTTTTCACTACGTTAGCCTCAGTACACATTAGCTTAACATAGAACATATAGAACAAGAAAAAAAACAACATTTATACATTCAGTTGTCAAGTAAAGATAAAATATATCCCGTTTACTGTGAATTATATCTTCGACATCTCCATTCTTAAACGAACTTCAGTTACTCTGTTCACTCGTGAAAAACTTCTCTCAAACTCCATAAAAACACAACATAACTCACCAAAACGTCTCTGGTTAAGGTCGCTACCGTTTTAACAATCAGCAACACGGTTTTTATCGGGGAAGATCCGGAATCCACTTTGAAAAGTAGAAAATTATCTCATCTTCGCGTCTCTGCTATTTTTTTAATCTGCCGCTTTTTCTCTCTCTCTCTCCTATGCACTACTCTGCTGCACGTGTACGAGGAGGGGGCGGGGCGCGCTGCAGGAAGGTCACACCAGGATTATAAGGATTTTTACACGTAAATGTTTTAACATGTAGATTTAACTGTGTAAGCCTGTGTCGCATCCGCTCCTCCTTCTCGACGCTCGGATTCGCCGGAGTACTAACCTGAGGAGGGGCGGTGTCTACATCAGGGTGATGTCAGGGGTTTGTCTTTGTTGTGTGTTTCAGCGTTATCCTTCCCCCAGTTACTTCCGGGTGTCGTCCTGTGTGAGTTAAGCCATGCACTTCCTCGTGTCTGATTTATTCACTTTTCTTATTGGTTTATTAGTTTATCTGCCTTAATTAACCCCCTTATTTAAGCCAGCCGGTCCCTGCCCTCGTGTCTGCTCATCGTTGTAATTTTTCCCGTCTTGCCTGCGGCGCGCTAACCTGTGCTTCTCTTTCTCACAGTCCTCCTAGTTTCCCGTGTGTGTGTGTTCCAGCTGCTTCCAGCCGGGGCACATTCTGAGCACAGCGGAGAGGCTACGAATTCCAGCATCGCTCACTCGGCTCTCTGCCGCATCGGGCCAGCAGCTCCCACAGCCCGCCGTTTGCTCCGTTGCGTGGGCGGCCTCTTCAAAGAGCTACCTCTACACCCATGCCGCTGGATCAGTCCAAGAGCTGGGCTTCCCCCGGAGCTTCGCCACCACTCCTCGGAGCTCACCGCACGCTGCGACTACCGGAGGCCTCGTCCCTCCGAGGCTAAGCGACACCTACGCCAGCGCCTCATGGCTGAGCTAAGTGACTGTGGTCTTTGTGTTTCCAGTATTATCTGCCCTCGGGGCCCCGTAAGCCATAGACGCTTTCCGCTGTTCATAAAGACTGTTATTTAATTATTCTCTCTGTATCCAGAGCCTCAGCAGCCCGGTCTGCCTATTTACGTTTGTGTGCTCTTCCCGGCTTTTAGTTGCTCCCTGCTCCCCGGCTGGATTCCAAGCGCGTCACTACAGCCTCTCAACGTGCTTCAAGTGACTGTTTATTTTGCTTCTGTGTTTTTCCTGAACAAACACGTTCATTGGAAAAATCATTCTGTGCTGACAACGGCACTGGTTGCTGCCTCCGCCACGGCGGGTTCTCCTCCCAGGGGTCCCATGTGTCATGTGTCTCTTCCTTCCATGTGTCAGTTCCTACTCACCTGTGAGCTTTACTTCGACTAGTATCCGGAGATGACCCAGTGCCAACGGATAGTTTTCCTCCTCCAGCGTCTCACGGGGCGAGCCTTGGACTGGGCCGCAGCCGTGTGGGATTCCGAGGGTAAGGTCATGGAAACATACCAAGCCTTTGCTTCTCTCTTTCAGACCATGTTGGACCACTTGGACCCGAGTAAGTCCAGCAGTCGCCACCTGCAACAGGGCCGACTCACCGCCGCCGAATACGCCATTCAGTTCCGGGTGCTTGCCGCCGGGTCTGGGTGGAACGACCCAGCTCTGACAGAGGTATTCCGGGAGGGCCTGAACCCAGCCTTGCAGATTGAACTGTCGTTCTGCGATGAGGGTCTCGACCTTGACGGCCTCATGGAACTCGCCACGTGCCTGGACCACCACCTTCGCTCCAGAAGGCCACGGTCCCCGCCACACCGCCTGTCACTGCCACGTCTCTCAGCCCACGCTCCTAAACCTACCCCCGCAGAGGGTGATGCCATGGAGCCGCAGGAGAAGGATTGCTGCCGAAACGCCGGCCTGTGCCTTTATTGCGGCTCGGCGGCCCACATGCTGGCCTCTTGCCCCCTCAGGGGCCCACGCTTCAAGGTGATTCACCTGATTCACCTGATTTCACCACACGCACTAATCAGTTTATTATTTTGGGGTCTCTTTTTGTGAATAACTCTTCTGTGTCTGTTTCTGTCCTTTTAGATTCCGGGTTGGCTGGCAATTTTATTTCGCAATCCCTGGTGTCCTCCCTATCTGTTCCTGTGGTCGACTTGCCCTGGCTACACCTGCACAACACGAACATCGATTGGTGGTCGGCCCAAATTCTGTCCTGGTCCCCGTCATGCATCCCTGTACACTGCATACAGCCTATTCCACTTCACGCCACCTCCGTCAAAAGCCCAAACGCTCGCCCACCTCAAAACCTCCCCGCAGTGTACCAAGGGCTAGTGGAGGTATTTAGCGTTTCGAAGGCCGCTCATCTCCCACCGCACCACCCGTGGGACTGCACGATCGACCTCCTGCCGGGTACCACCCCTCTCCGGTCCCGAGTCTATCCCTTGTCCGAGGCCAGGCAATGGAGGATTACTTGGCCGAGGCACTCCGGCAGGGGGCGATCAGCCGTTCCACGTCGCCCGCGTCTGCCAGGTTCTTTTTCGTGGAGAAAAAGGACGGGGGCCTCTGGCCTTGCATAGATTTTCGTGGCCTAAATGCAATCACGGTCCGCTACCCACACCCGGTCCCGCTAATCCCCTCGGCCATAGAACAACTCCGGGGTGCGAGATTTTTCACGAAACTCGACCTTCGGAGTGCCTACAATTTGGTCCGTGTGCACGTAGGCGACGAGTGGAAGACTGCGTTTAGCACCACCTCGGGCCATTACCAGTACTACGTCATGCCAGTCGTTTTTCCAGTCGTTTGTCAGTGATGTTTTCCGTGACATGCTGAACCGCTATGTCATGGTTTACATCAACGACATCCTAATTTACTCACCGGAATTGCCCACTCATGTAAAACATGTCAAGTCCGTACTCCATCGCTTGCTCGCGCACGGGCTATACTCCAAGGCCGAGAAATGTGAGTTCCACAAGAGGGAAATCACCTTTCTTGGCTACGTCATCGGGCCGAGAGGGGTAGCGATGGCCGATCACAAAATTTCGTCGGTAACTCAGTGGCCAGAGCCCACCTCGGTCAAGGAGTTACAGCGTTTTCTGGGGTTTGCCAACGTTTGCCTGTGCTAAAATTCCCCGACCCGACTAAACCTTTTGTGGTCGAGGTCAGTGCCTCCGAGGTAGGTCTGGGGGCGGTGATGTCACAGAGACAGGAAACTCCGGAGAAGCTTTACCTGTGCGCTTTCTTCTCCCGTAAACTCTCAGATGCGGAACGTGATTATGACATAGGAAATCGCGAGCTGCTCGCCGTCAAAGCTGCGTTAGAGGAGTGGCATCACTGGTTAGTGGGGGCGCGTTTTCCGTTTACTGTGTTCACCGACCACCGCAACCTGGAATACATGCAGCAGGCGAAAAGGCTCACACCAAGGCAGGCTCGTGGGCATTGCTCTTTACCTGGGTTCAATTTCAAATTACTTACCGTCCTGGCTCGAAAAACGGGAAAGCCGATGCCCTGTCGAGGTGCTTCGCCCCGCCCGATGCTGTCAAAGCCCCAGGGCCCATTCTGCCCCCCAAGCTTGTGGTTGCCCCGATAATGTGGGATCTGGATGGGGAGATTGCTCATGTGGCCCGCCGGCAGGCGCCGCCATCCGGGTGTTCCCCGGCCGGGTCTTCGTGCCGGAGTCGCTATGGGACCGGGTGGTGGAGTGGGCTGCGGCTGGTCATCTGGGTCAGGTCGGGACTTTGTGCATCATGTGGGAGAAGTATTGGTGGCCCGCAATGCGGCAACACATCTTCCAGGCTGTCGCTTCGTGTTCTGTATGTGCGTCCACCAAGAGTTCTCACCAGCTCCCTGCCGGTAAGCTGATGCCCCTCCCGACTCCGAACAGGCCGTGGTCCCATGTGGCCATGGACTTGGGACCTGCCGGAGTCTGGAGGGTGCACAACTCTTCTAGTAGTGGTGGACCGGTTCTCTAAGGGTGTCCGTTTCCTTCCTCTGTGCTCTCTCCCTTCTGCTCTGCAGGTCGCCGAGGCTCTCTTCCAGAATGTGTTCCGGATCTATGGTGTCCCCGAGGATATCCTCTCTGATCGGGGCCCCCAGTTTTTCTCCCGGGTCTCCCCTCAGTAAGCTGAGGGTCACCGTCAGCTTGACCTCGGGCTACCATCCCCAGTCCAATGGTCAGGCTGAGCGCACCATCCAGGAGCTAGGGAGATTACTGCGGGCGTACTGCCACGCCCGACAGCACGACTGGGCGGAGTTCTTGGTGTGGGCAGGGTATGCACAAAACTCTCTGCACCACCCTGCAACCGGCCTAATGCCTTTCGAATGTGTGCTCGGTCACCAGCCCCCTCTGTGCCCCTGGGGGCTGGGAAAGGGCACACGCTTCCATCCGACGAGCAGTTCATGGCTTTACACTCCAGGCCGACCGTAGGAGACGGGAGGCTCCTGAATACCAGGCCGGCGATCGGGTTTGGCTGTCGACCCGGGACCTGCGTCTGGGTCTCCCCTTCACTAAGCTCACACCTAAGTTTATAGGCCCTTTTCTTATAGATAAAGTAGTTAACCCTGTTACCATGAAACTCTTGTTGCCCTCTCACATGCGTTTCTCACTTGTCTTCCATGTGTCTCTCCTTAGACCGGCAGTTCGAGGCCAGTTGGATGGGGGGATGCGTCGCCCTCACTGCCCGCCGAGATCGGGGGTGCACCTGCCTATCAGGCCCGACGGCTGCTCGGCTCTAGGAGACGGCAGGGTCTCCTCCAGTACCTAGTTGACTGGGAGGGCTATGGCCCCGAGGAGAGGGGCCGGGTTCCGGCCCGGCACGTCCTCGACCCCCAGCTCACCGAGGAGTTTCATCGCTCACGGCCGGATCGCCCAGCCCCTCGGCCTCGGGGATGCCCTTCTAGCCGGTCGTGGCCGCCGTCCGGGCCTGCTCGGCAGATGGACCGTCCTCGGCCCCCCTCGGAGGCCGGTTCGGGGGGGGGGGGTACTGTCGCATCCGCTCCTCCTTCTCAACGCTTGAATTCGCCGGAGTACTAACCTGAAAAGGGGCGGTGTCGATGTCAGGGGTTTGTCTTTGTTGTGTGTTTCAGCATTATCCTTCCCCCAGTTACTTCCGGGTGTCGTCCTGTGTGAGTTAAGCCGTGCACTTACTCGTGTCTGATTTATTCCCTTTTCTTATTGGTTTATTAGTTCATCTGCCTTAATTAGCCCCCTTATTTAAGCCAGCCGGTCCCTGCCCTCGTGTCTTCTCATCGTTGTAATTTTTCCCGTCTTGCCTGCGGCGCGCTAACCTGTGCTTCTCTTTCTCTCAGTCCTCCTAGTTTCCCATGTGTGTGTGTTTTCCAGCCGCTTCCAGTCGGGGCACATTCTGAGCACAGCAGAGAGGCTACGAATTCCAGCGTCGCTCACTCAGCTCTCTGCCGCATCGGGCCAGCAGCTCCCACAGCCCGCCGTTTGCTCCGTTGCGTGGGCGGCCTCTTCAAAGAGCTACCTCTACACCCACGCCGCTGGATCAGTCCAAGAGCTGCGGTTCCCCCGGAGCTTCGCCACCACTCCTCGGAGCTCGCCGCACGCTGCGACTACCGGAGGCCTCGTCCCTCCGAGGCTAAGCGACGCCTACGCTAGCGCCTCAGGGCTGAGCTAAGTGACTGTGGTCTTTGTGTTTCCAGTATTATCTGCTCTCGGGGCCCCGTAAGCCATAGACGCTTTCCGCTGTTCATAAAGACTGTTATTTAATTATTCTCTCTGTATCCAGAGCCTCAGCAGTCCAGTCTGCCTATTTACGTTTGTGTGCTCTTCCCGGCTTTTAGTTGCTCCCTGCTCCCCGGCTTGATTCCAAGCGCGTTACTACAGCCTCTCAACGTGCTTTAAGTGACTGTTTATTTTGCTTCTGTGTTTTTCCTGAATAAACACGTTTATTGGAAAAATCATTCCTGCATCTGTGTCCGCCTCCTCTTGACAGCCTGTAAATGGTTAACACCTGTAGTTCAGATTAAAATTCAGATTTGAATGGAAGACACACTCAGGACTGGTATACCACAAGTGAAAAAAAAATGTGCAAATGGGAGTTTTGCACTTTCATGTGAGGAAGCAATAAGATATTTAGCCTGTGGGCATAAGGGGGAAAAAAGCTAATTCATTAATGGGAATATTAACGATGATTTTACCACGATGCATTTATTCATCGTAAGTAACTGCTTGTTAATGATCTTATTGTTTAAATTAGGCCACTGATTTTTTTTTTTTTTTAGGAAAGATATTAGGAAATACATTAGTTAGGAAAATGTTGCAGGCATGAACAAGCAAAAATAATTGCCCAAAAAAAAAAAAACAGTCCCATGGAAATCTCTATGAAAAAAAAAAAATAATAATAATAAAAACCCCTTCTGGGTTAGGCTATGCTAATTTTGGGTGTAAAAAAACATAATACATAATATAGATATGAATATTCAGTGCAATAAACAGATACCAATAGTGGCATTGTGTTACACCACTACTACTATTATTTCCTGCTTTTTGGCATACAGATCACAAATATCTATTATTTTTCAAGAAGGTCCATGAATTATAAATAGCACTAAAATTAAAATGTCACACTTTCATATTGCACAATTATAATGCGTGTGTTGACAGAATGCCCCTGATGGTAAGGCAAATTATATCATATTTCTATTGACCCATAAAGGATGACGTCTGTCCAGCAGAAGTATCAGTTGCATTCAGGCAAAAATGAAAGTTCCCCTACAGATGTAAAATAGGAAATGAGTACACCCTGGCATGTGAGCGACAACATTATTAGTCTCTAGTCACACAAAGAGACTGAAGCAGTCAGACAGTGGAACAGTCCTGTCTTCCATATGAACAGCCTTGTCTTTTTCTCCTCTTTCCGCTTCCTTATCTTGGTGCTTTGTGATTGTTCTTTGCAAGAAAGTAAGCTTCCATACTATTTTCTTTTTCAGTGTACAGTTTCAGCCCATGGAAGTAATAAAGGCATATGACCATTTTATTTATTTATTTATTTTACTATTATATATTTTTTTTTACAGAATATTAATAGAAAAGTCTTAGACTATACTTAAAAAGGAGGTTTTAACAAGCAAAATCTGAGACTTCTATGCATAACTATAAAGACTATAGGGTATACCTACTGTATACGTCTAACTTTTGTGCAGCATCTTATCAGTTTTGATAGACATAAAGGCAACTTTGATTAATTTATCTTCAGTGTAAAAATGTAAAAATGTTGTAAAAATGGACATTATGAATTTTCCGTGACCCTCAACCCTTGACCCCCCCCCCTACATTTGTTTCTTAATTTATATTTATAGTTTAGAACAACTGTAACATTTAATTTTATTATTTTAGTAACATTCATTTGTGTACTGTGACTAAAAACCAGAGGAACGTTGCTTTGACTTAACTGTCTTTTGGGAAGCACTGTGTTGTTATAGGAAGATAATCCATGCCGGGGTGATGTGATATGGAAGAGGAATATGATTTATGCTTGACGCATGGCTTCATGTGCGCATGCAGAAGTGGTGGTAATGAGCAGCATTGTTCACACACTCGTCTGCATAATTTATGTGCATCTGGAGGATTAAAAATGACATTTACTAGATGGCATGTCAGAACCAAAACATCCCTCCAGGTTTCCAAGTTAACCTCGAAAATGTTTAGCGAATTCATGCACAGTAACATTAAGCAGACTGATGAGCTCTGTCTCTCTTAAAGCTTTCTGCCATGATCATGACCGTCATGGGCTGCATCTCAAATAAAAAATTCTGACCTTACAATGAGTTGTATTTACAGTACCTATCTAGAAATTTCAGAAGACTGGTATGCAAAACCTATGTTTCAGTAGGTATGAACTTGACAAACCATAAGAGGTTTTAAAATTCTAACATTAACTGTAATAGGAAAACTGGTTAGTATTATTAACAATAATGGCCTAGCATAGATATGTCATTTGATTTCTAAAATAATATATAGATTTAGTCTTCAAATTAATTGCAGTTAGATTTTATAACTTTCTGCCATGTTTAATGAGTGGAAAATTAGTTAATTTGCAAAACACAATATCTGCCACATCTGTTTTTGTTAAAATGTTAAAATCACATTTTGACAGTTTTTTTTTTTTTTTTTTTTTTTTTAGATGTAGGCATATATACAGTTATTGAAACTTTCTATTAATATTACTAGTAATATTATTACTATGTTGAAATCATGTTTTGATAGTGGGCCTAAATAAGCTTAAAAAGAAAATTAAAGACTAAAAATTCTGGGGGGGGGGGGGGGGGGGGGGG
>JAOVYU010061185.1:0-10052 GCA_025674565.1 Synodontis membranacea
GAGGAGATTAGTTAGCTTGGCTGATAGAGCTGTGCTGACGGGCTTGCCTCGGTTGCACTCAAACATAGTAGTTTGACAACGACTCTTCCCCTGCACTACATCAGTGCTTGGCCCGGCATCTTCCGCATTAGCTAAGGGATGCTTTGCGTTTAGGTGGTACTTGAGACTGGAAGAACTCCTACAGTAAACTAATTCCGCATTGCACAAGGTGCAAACAACCTTAGTCTTGTCGAGGTTTCCATTGGGAAGCTTCTTAAAAATAAATTTTCCCTGAAGCAAACCCGGCGGCTTCATAGCTGCATCCATGTTAGCACGTCACGTTTGATGTGGTAATTTCACAGTAGGCATACACACAGGTTCGAAGACTCGTTCTCGCCCCCTACAGTGCAATTCGGCTAGGTATACATCCGCGCTAAAATATCAAGGTGAAAGTCATCATAGCTTGCGTAGTATAGACCCAGCTCCCAACCCAACTTTGTGAATAGATTAACGGCGATATTTTTTTTTAATCGCCCGATAAGAGTCTCACGTTAACGCCAATAACGGCCCACCACTAAAATTTTTACATCTTAGGTTTAATACGGATTCTAATAAATGCACTTTTTTCCAAAACAGAAATAGAAACAGATGAACATCTGATTTTCTTTTGTAATGTGTTTAGTTTTATTTTTGGAGGGTCTTCATCATTGGGTATTGAATGACAGATTAATATTGCCACCCTTTATGTACAGCAATATTAAATTTGGTTTTATAATGGAGGAAATATTGGAATTCTTATTCAATAACTTGATAATACTTGCCAAATATAATTTTAAGATTAATGTAAATTTCTAAAAGTGACCCCAACATTTCACTATATTCTTGAATGAGTTAGATATTTATTTAGATTCACTGACATTTACTGTATTAGATCTAAGAATGCCCTGTACCTACGTTAATATTTCTGAACTTTGTCATTTAACTGGACTCCACACTGTAAAAATTAAAGGATTCTCGGGGGTCCTTTTAGGGTTCCTCAGTTCGCCATGCTGACGGAACCCTTTTAAACACATCAGTTCTCTGAGGAACTTGGAGCAAGTTCCTTGAAGACCCCTTTTCCTGCATGGTCTGCAACCACTTCATGTGCATCAAAACACCATTTCATTTTTAATGGTAACTTAAAACATCTTCAATGTAATTTTAGGTTCTTTGAGGTAACATTTAGATATTTGAGTAACCTTATCATATGAAAAGGGTTTCTTGAAGCACCTCAAATGTATTTCCTTGGGTACCCTATTTCCTTGAGTACCTTATTTATGTATTCTATTTATTGTTTTTTTTTGTTTCTTTTTCTTTACTTTTATGAAAATGTATGCACTTATTGTTAATTGTATTTGCTCACTATTAAACTGTACATTTCATTGGAGTTACTATGCAAAACACAGGGCTTCCGCACAGAGATGCTTTTTAGGTATGAGCTCTGATTTCATCCATCATCCAAAATTATTAGTTCCCTACTTTCAGTTAGATCAAATAAAATAAATAAAAACAGACCTCAAAAGTTCTTAAAAACTATTTAAGAATATACTTACTTTTATACACACATACTATATACACATACTAAAATCATATGTGGGTACATATGTAAATAAAAAAGTGGCTTCAAGAAAATACTACAAACAACAAAAGCTTTAAAAAATTATTTTAGACAAACATCTTTGCTAAAAATCTTTTAAGAATTGCCTCAGTTGTGGAATAGCTTGCTCAGTGTTGCTTCTGTATTACAGTCCAAGCGTCAGCAGGTCTGTGAGAAGAAATGGTTTGTATAATCTCCAATATGCAGAATAATCTTGTTAGCGAAATGATGCTGGATGCCACCTTGCTGAAAAATTTCTTTGTCTGATCAGGTAAGAGCTGCAAAACACATTCAGAACTGGTCAAATTAGTAGGCAAGTTTTTTTCAGCTGCCTTATTACTTGTCTAAATTGGTCAATATATGTTTGAGATGTTCCAGCTTTCTACAGTCTTATTTTTATTAAAACAGGTTGTCTATGACATTATGTTAGTAGCTGTTACTAAGTAATGTTTCCATCTACCGGCTTGACCAGAGTGGCCTATGGTTTTCCAGCTGGCTACTGGTAGGACTAAGGTGGATTTTATTAAGGAAGGCAGCATTGGCCTGATATAATTTTGTCCATTGTGCCACCAAGGCCAACACACTTTAAGCCATTTTTAAATCCACCTTGCCAATACTGGGCCAACTTGGGGAGGGTTGTTTTGAAAAGTATTCCTTTGCAAAATGTTGGTGTAGCATTGTATAAGGAGGGCCAGAATAACAGACATTGTGCCAACATCAGTTTCAACTTTACATTACAACATGTTTTAGAATTAACTGTATTCTATGTCCAGTTCCAATATATCCATTTTAGCACTTGAACTTTAAGCAGTAAAAAAAAACCTCATTATTATTAGCATCAATAGAAAATATAGTAGTACAGTATGTATATACAGTAGTACAGTATGTCTTGATAGGTCATTTACCATCCAGCCACATACCAGAATAAACATACAAAACAAAAGTACAAAAGTATTGGAATGACAAGCTACACACACATTTGTGTTTGAGATCAAAAGATGAATATGAGCCAATGTATCAGAATTTCTGCTTTACTTTCCTGATAGTTATATCTAAATGTATTAAACTATAGATAATGTGTACACACAGATGCAACACTTGCATCTGGTTCGCATATCTATGGCACTGCCATACTCATCTGGGAATTTTTTTTAGATGAGAATGAATGAAAATCAATGGTTATAAGAACACACAAACTGAATATTTTTAAAAATGCCATGTGAATGCTGTGTGAAGGTGTAAAAAGCAGTGAGCAGTAGAAACTCTTGCTTCTTGAACAACCAGTCACTTCACACGTTTTTTTTTTTTTTTCGGTACTTGGTAATTAGAACATTATGTTGGGCTTTTTAGTACCAAAATACCCATAGCACCACACTGACTCGCATAGGTTTACAGGTTATTCTTACCTAGATCAAGATGGCAGATACATTAACATTCTACCCAGTAAAAATTAGCAGCAATCCAGAATCTATGTTTATATGTCTATTTGTTAAACACTATAGAACACGACACCTTTTGTTTGAACCGAAACATTTTTCAAATGATCAAACATATAGGAAAATGTGACTGACATTTTGTGTGCCCTGTTAGATTAGCTGTTTAAACAATTTATACCTCTGAATATGTACTCTACGTCTGAACCCTGGGTTTC
Organism: Synodontis membranacea; assembly: GCA_025674565.1. Taxonomy (NCBI): domain Eukaryota; kingdom Metazoa; phylum Chordata; class Actinopteri; order Siluriformes; family Mochokidae; genus Synodontis; species Synodontis membranacea. Next base: position 3,267 of record JAOVYU010061185.1, read on the forward strand.
ACCTCTGAAGACTGGATTTGTTGTTAAAAAGGATTAAACCACCACAAATACCAGACACCTGTCCACAGGAGAAAAGCAAGCCATTTTGAATTTGAGAAAAAAGAGGGAATCTATCAGAGTCGCTGCATATGCATTGGGCATAGCCAATCAGCATTTTGGAATGCTCCTCCAAAAATAAATAAACTATTGGCGTAACATTCATACATCAAACACGTCAGACAAGAAAAAGAAAGCAGATGACAAACATTGTGAGAGCTACAAAGAAAAACCTAAGTATCAGTGACATCACCAACAACCTTCACAGGGCATGGCTAAAGGTACCGTTCAAAGAAAAGCAGAAATATTGAGGTAATACCACAAGACACACATCACTCATCAGAAGTAAGAATCATAAGGCCAGATTGTTTTTTCCCAACAAAATACAGAGATGAGCTGCAAAAGTTCTTGTACCAACATTAACGTCTACTAAAGTGATGGAAAGGCCAAAGTGTGTAGAAAGAAAGGATCTGCTCATAATCCAAAACATACAAGCCTGTTATTCAAACACGCTGGAGCTGGTGTCATAGCTTGGGCATACATTGTTGCTTCTAGGACAGGCACAATTCAAACTCTTCTGTCTGCCACTCAGTTGGTCACCAGTTGATGCAGTTACTGCAATCCAATATTATGCAACCAAATATTAAGTGTTATTTACTTGAAATTACTTTAAGTCTGCCTGTTCTTTTACAGTACTTTGCTCACCTATTCACTTGGTGGTCTGCCACCACAGGTACCAGTTGGTGCATGTTGCTTAACAAATCTCTATGTAAATATCAGGAAACGAAAGCATAATTTCTGATCTATAATATTGGACTCCCAAATGTCTTAAGTGTATAGTAAAAACAAAACAATTGGCCTTGCCATTTCAAGGACTAAAATGGACCAAGGACTAAAATGTGTTATGTAATTAAAATATGATTTCTTGATGTCCAGATTCCAGCTGAGGGCATTCAGTGGTTATGATCCCACAGGAAAAGCACCCTGTACAAGTAAAAACAAATAAAATGGGCCCTTATTGAAGAAAACCGGAACTTTATTAAAGTATAATAGTGCCAAAAGTCCTCATTGCAAAATGGCATGTTTAATTACATGACTTGAATAAAGACACATTGCAAGACAATTATTGAATTATTCTGCACTGCAATTTTCTTCTTGACTTTGTGGAAAAAACAGGAATGAGAATGTTTGAATTTTTCTACATTGCAACTAATTGGGGTAGCATATTTAAAAAAAAAAAAAAAAAAAAAGGGTTAGGGTTAGCATTCAAAATTCAATAAACAAATATTCAGCTTCCTAAAATACAATTCCAAACTATTTGGTTGTTAAAATACAGTATTTGGCACATAATATTCAACTGACTATTTTTGAGCTCACAAATTCCAGCTGCCAAAATTCAGGTGTTAATATTCAGGCCTTAAAATTCAGGTCTTCATGTCTGGGTACTCAGAAGGAGCAGTGGATTGCCAATGCACCATTGTAATCTATGGTAACAAGGTGAATGTGTCTGATCCACAGTCCAGAACAGTAGGTGGTGAATACCAACCAGAGTAAAACGAGAACATACTGACTGGGCTCATATGTTTCTGATTTTAATCAAACCAGTCTCAATTGTTTGCATTTGTGCTGGGTGGTGTGCAAAAATTTTCATTTGTGCTGCTGCAGTTCTTGAGATATACATATTTCTTTACAATGATTACATAAACTGTTTGAAGTTGGCACCCCATGCATTTCTGATCAATCAAGTTGATTTTAAAAAAGCAAGTATGAAATTGCAGTGCAAAATAATGTGCATTTCACAAAAATTTGAATACTGTGGAAAAAGTACAATATTTTCCCTCATTTACTTAAGAAATTTCATATGTTCTAGACTCATTACGCATAAACTAAAATGTGTCAAGCATTTTTTATTTTGATAATTATGGCCCACAGCTCAAAAAAATGTAATAAAAACATATCTAATTATTAGAATATTTAATTTTGAGTCTGAGTAAACAGTATAACAGTATAAATACTGTGTATCAACTACAATCATGGGGAAGACTGCTGCCTTGACAGTCGTCTAGAAGACGATCATCAACACCCTCCACAAGGAGGTTAAGCCTCAGAAGGTCATTGATGAAAAGGCTGTCTATTCTCAGAGTGCTGTTTCAAAGCACTTTAATGGAAAGTTGACTGGAAGTGCCATAGGAAAAGCTGCATAAGCAACAGGATTGACCACAGCCTTGAGGGGATTGTCAAGGAAAGTCGATTCAAGAACTTCACAATGAGTTACATGAGTTCATTAAGCGCCACCACACACAGAAGTCTTCAGGAAAGGGGCTACAACTGTCGCATTCCTAATATCAAGCCACTCCTGAGACAACTTCAGAAGTGTCTTACCTGGGCTAAGAAGAAAATGAACTGGACTGTTGCTCAGTGGTCCAAAGTCCAATTTTCAGATCAAAGTAAAGTTTGCATTTCATTTGGAAATCATCTTAGAGTCTGGAGGAAGAGTGGAGAGGCACACAATCGAAGATGCTGAAAGTCCAGTGGGAAGTTTCCACAGTCTGTGATGATTTGGGGAGCCATGTCATCTGCAGGTGTTGGTCAACTGTGTTCTATCAAGTCTGGAGTCAATGCAGCTGTCTACCAGGAGAATTTAGAGCACTTGATGCCTGACACTATGCTTCCATCTAGTGACAATCTTTATGGAGATGCCAATTTCATTTTCCAGCATGATTACCAAATGGTTTGCTGACCATGATATTACTATGCTTGACTGGCCAGCCGGCTTGTCAGACCTGAACCCCAAAATAATCTATGGGGTATTGTCAAGAGAAAGATAAGAAATACCCAACCCAAAAATACAGACAAGCAGATGGCCACTACCAAAGCAACTTGGGTTTCAATAAAAAACCTCCTATATTCTAGATTCATTACACAAACCAAAATGTCAAGCTTTTTTTCTATTTTAACTTTGATAATTATGTCCTACAGCTCAATAAAATTAAATAACACCATCTCAGATTATTAGAATATTTCTAATAAGATTGGGTAAATTACTATTCAAACAATATAAATACCATTAATCTCTCAGCCTAGTTCATATATGCAACCACAATCATGCCACAGAAGGTCATTGCTGAAAAGGATGGTGTTCACAGAGTGCTGTATGAAAAGTATTAATGGAAAGTTGACTGGAAGGGAAAAGTGTGGTAGATAAAGTTGCACAAGCAACAGGGATGACCGCAGCCTTGAGAGGATTGTCAAGAACAGTTGATTCAAGAACTTGGGAGGGGCTTCACAAGTCATGGACTGAAGCTGGTGTCAGTGCATCAAGAGCCACCACACACAGATGTCTTCAGGAAAGTGGCTACCACTGTCACATACTTAATATCAAGCCACTCCTGAACCAGAGACAACGTCAGAAACGTCTTACCTGGGCTAAGGAGAAAACCAACTGAAACAGTCAAGGCCAGGCACCTCATGAATCAATGGGATATCAAAGCAACCTGGGCTTCAATAACACCTCAGAAGTGCCACACGCTGATCACCTCCACGCCATGCCACATTGAGGCAGTTATTTGTGATAAAGGAGCCCCAACCAAGCATTGACTGTATAAATGAACATATATATCCATATGTAGAACATTTCTGTATTGTAAGTCCTTTTTCGATTGATCTTAGAAAATATTCTGTTAAGTTGAGATACTGGATTTCTGATTTTCATGAGCTATAAGCCATAATCATTAACATATTATGTAAAATAAAATTAATCTTATCCAGAGTGACTAACAAATATCTAATTTATACAACTGAGCAGTTGAGGGTTAAGGGCCTTAATCAATGGCCGAGCAGTGGTAGGATTTGAACTCACGACCTTCCAATCAATAATCCAACATACTAACCACTGAGCTACCACTGTCCAACAATTGTAATCATCATGATTGAAAAGGGCTTGAAATATTTCACTTTATATGTAATGAATATGGAATATATATAATAAATTATGAAAAAAGCAACTTAAAATAAATTCAAATCGTACCTTAAAATTACTTACCTGGCAGTTGTTTTCCAAAATTGTTTTCATTATTGCACTAAAACTTCTCAACATTTTCTTTATTACACAGTGGTGTATCACTTGGAGTTCTGAAAAAATAAAGCATTGTATGTCTGAAAGACTTCATCTAAAAATGTGCATATCTATTAAATTTTAGAGCAGTTAAAACATATTATTTTTTGGGATTCTGAATTCCAGTTTATTTGCATTTCAAATACTTCTAAAATTCCCATTTCCGATACTTCTAAAACTCCCATTACAAAACCATGGGCTTCTACTCTTCTTTCTACAAGATTTTAGAGTGTGTCTGTGGGAATTTTTGCCCATTCAGGCAAAAAAACATTTGTGAAGTCAGGCACTGATGTTGGATAAGAAGGGCTGGCTCACAATCAGCATTCCATCCTCAAGGTGTTCAGTGGGGTTGAGGTCAGGCCCTGGGGAGCGAAGGCTGGCCCATGTGGTCCAGTCCAATAGACGAGGTACTGTAGCCCAAATTGCTGAAGAAGTTAATGCTGGTTCTGATAGAAAGGTGTAAGATTACACAGTGCATCGCAGTTTGTTGCATATGGGGCTGCATAGCTGCAGTGCAGTCAGGGTGCCCATGCTGAGCCCTGTCCACTGCTGAAAGAACCAACAATAGGCACATGAGCATCAGAACTGGACCACAGAGCAATGGAAGAAGGTGGCCTGGTCTGATGAATCACATTTTCTTTTACATTACATGGATGGCCTGGTGCACGTGTGTCGCTTATCTTGAGAACACATGGCACCAGGATGCACTGTGGGACGAAGGCAAGCCAAGGGAGGCAGTGTGATGCTCTATCCCCAATTTTCCAAATTTCAGCTTTTCCCATCACTTTGCTGTCTAATTGTTAGACATGGAGAGGCCTACAAGCCACAGTGTCTCGCCCCACTATGAAATTTGTTGGAGGATCAGTAATGATCTGGGGTGCTTCAGCAATGCTGGAATGGGATGCTTGTTTGTGAAGGATGCCTGAATCAAGTCATGTACAAGCCTGTCCTGGAAAAAAACTTGCTTCCTTCTGCTCAGACAATATTCCCTTACTCAGAGGATTGGGATTTCCAGCAGGACAATGCTTCATGTCACACAGTCAGGTCAATCAAGGTGTAGATGGAGGACCACAAGATCAAGACTCTGTCATGGCCAGACCTGAACCCCACTGAAAACCTCTGGAATGATTGAACTGAATTTTTGCATAATATGTGTACATTTCACTGCATTACAAAACATGTCCAAACAAGTGGCAATTATTTTAAAGAAAGAAATCACAAGCACACTTTTCATAAACACCGGTACCCCGGCTTATTCATGTAATTATCAAGTTACCAATTTCTGTGTGAAGCAGGTAACTGTTGAAGGGGGAGTGATTATAACAATTTATATTTTGGGGGAAACAGGCAATGGTTGTTATATGTGGGAACCTCTGTAAAAAAGCAAATGAGCAATTGATAAATGCAGATTCAATTACCGGTCAATTTTGACTTTTCTAAGTTGTAAGCGGAGTTTCATTGGGCTTTTGCTTGGTGATCTATAGACAGAAATAAAGGCACAGGAATAACATGTTTGTTTTTTTTAAAAATACAGAATCACATCATTCAAATACCTGTCCCATGGTTGATCAGTTTCTAACAATATCTGAGTACAAGTCTATTCTGATTAGAAAAAGAAAGCCATGGCATTTCTATGAGCTTGTTTATAGCATTCTTCATATATTTAAAGCCAACTGATATAACCTTCTTATTGCTTAGCTCAAGTAAGAGATGAAGATTTGAGTCTCAAGCCCTTTACTCAAGTTGCACTCAAGTCTCTTATGACTCAATATTTTATTTACTGCCTTGTGACTTAGGTAATTAAGACTGCATGAGGAAGAAGCCATCAGTAATTAAGTCCCATCTTTTACAGAAAATATGCCTCACCCAATTTAAAGACCAAAAAGGTCTTTAAATTGCAAAGATAACACACAAAGATAATACACATTAGTGTGCTGACAGGCTAGTTAACATAGCACAGTTAGGTAGGTTATGGTTAATTTTAAAGTCTACTAAGTATAGCTAACACAATTAAATATGAGGCAATGTTTTCTCGGTTTCTCTGCTATTTTCCACTAATACAAGAGATAATTTTTTCCCCCTTATTTTTAAGCTTCCTATAGGAACTTGGTAGTTTGCATTCATACCAAACCTATTTAAGCTACTAGTGTGGTCAGATTAGGCAAAAATATTTACAATTATTTCTAGAAGTCTTCATAAAGCAGCACATTAAAATTTAAGGATGAACTAAATTTCTGGGGCCATTTGCACAAAACACATTAAGATTTTCCCATTAAGCATGACACTTAAGGGTTAATGTCTCCTTAGCCGAGGGATTTACTTAAGGGTGTTCCACAGAATGTGATAGCTTACCTGTTATTGCCTACAAAATATGCCTACAGTTTAAAAAAATGGAAAAAAGGAGAGAAGAATACTTGTTGGCGAATGAAAAACTGAAATGAAAGCACATACTAAAAAGTAACTTTGATTCACAAATTACAGCTAACAGACAAATATGAATGTGGGAGGAAATTGCAATGAAAATTAATTCAAGAAGACTGGTGAAGTGGTAAATCTAAGATTTCCAAGAAAAATATGACAACTTGATGGTTCGAGCCGTCCTCCGTCTATCAAAGCTGGAGCTCGATGTGTGATGG